>JAHHUM010000310.1:424767-498352 GCA_036173005.1 Crenichthys baileyi
GTTTAAACTGAAACACAAACAAAGTAACTGGATGGTTCTACAGCAGAGCTAAAAGCTTTAATATGTCAGGTTTATATTACCTGTTTTACCATGGGGAGGATGTGCACATTTGTTGTTTAGCTCATCCCCTATTGATTAAGCGGATCATGAGAAAATATGCTATAAGAACAATTTGGTGTCCCACAGCTGGACTGACCAGGAATGACACTCCGATTACCAGACCATCAGTGAAGTTATGTGTGAAGTCAGCTGCTAGGTTCAGATAACCGGACACCTTGATTTCTGTTTCCATGGAGAAAAACAAATGTTATGACTGAGAAGTGAGAATATTATTTAGTGATATCTCACATATAGAATCTTTCTTCATAAATACTTGTACTAAAAAGTGAAGTGTAGGATAGAAGTTGTGGGGTCAGGTCATCAATCTCAGCATACCACACAAGGAAAATAAAAGTTTAAGACATAAAGCTTGAAATAACTAAATTATACTCCAGACAGAAAACATCACAATAGTAACAATGTCTTAAATAAACTTCCTTTCATGCTTTTATATAAATTTATTTGCATAGCTTAAACATTTAACTGGAGAAAAAAAACCCGCAATGACCACTGGTAGCTAAGTCATGTCCTGACTGGTGCTGTCAAGTGTTACAGTCACACCTCCAACAAACAGGTGTAAGCATTTGACCATATATAAGTTCAAGCAACATTTAGCCCAAATACTGTTTAAGACCTCATAAAGCGTGCAATAACAAAATTATAAAACAACAGACACAAGTTCTCTAATGAATCTCCTTCACTTTCTTTTTATGCTTTTATACAAATTGAATTGCATAGCTCAAACATTTATCTGCAAAGTAATTATGTCTCTTGTATAATCCATTATGTCCCGACAGATGCTGTCAACACATTAATTATGAACCATAGTTAAATGTGTTTTCTTTCTCCTAAAACACCTTTACCTTAATTACACGGAAGGATGAGGCTGATTTAGCTTCTACACCTAAACTGAGTTTGTTTTTGGAAAAAACAGTGTTGTTCTCCCATAGCTACAATAAAAACAATGCTAACTGCTTATTAAGCATCTGTGTTTTAGCATTTCAGTTAACACCTCTTCATATGAAAGATTTTAACAACTTCCTTAATTAAGTGCCAAGAGATACTGGCACGACATGATAGTGATACTGGCAAACCCAATTAAATTACCTTCTGCGAAATGCTTACTCACCTGTGCACTTTTTCTCCTCTGTCTCTCGTACCTCTGCATCTCTGTTCTCTTTCTTCTCTTTTGTTTCCTATTCCTTTTCATCCTCTCCATTACTGTCCTTTTGTTTAGGAGGAGCTGAAAATGTCCATTATGACATCTTGTGGTCAAATTGCATTATGGAAACTGATCTAAATACACTTGCCAACCATTCTGTTTCACAGTAAATGTATTAAAGTTCACATATTTAATCACAGAATGTTCTGATAAGTTTTCATATTTTAGAAAAATGTAAACATTTTCTGGGATATGGACCATGACTTATTTATCTAAAAAAAAACTGTTAATAAAATTCTGGATTCTGCAGAAACTATATGATGGATTTTATTTCTTTTTTCTTAGAATGTGCAACAGATTAGCTCTTAAAAGTGCCTATATTATAAATGTACCCAAATAAGTAAAATAAAAGTTTTTCTTCATATAATGTGACATTTATTCTACATTTATTCTACCTAACTGATCAGATCAATATTCCAGGCTTGACTGACTTGATTATTATACTTTCATTAAAACTTGTTCCTTTAATTTTCATGAGCAGTGTATATATGTAGTTATATTTAATAATTAGTTAGAATTGTTAGGATATTATTAAAACAGAATATAATTGAAAAGTTCATTTATTTCACAATTCATGAAATTAAATATATTATATAGATGATTTCCTTACAGGCTAACATTTTCAAGCCTTTATTATTGTTAATGATGTTGATTTTCTGCTTCCAGCTAATGAAAACACAACATTTAAGATTAAAATATTATATCAGACCAATAAAAAAATATTTTTAATTCAGAAATATGGGCTTAGTAAAAGTATGTTTAATACCTGCTCAAGGGTTATTTTCAAAATGTAAAACGGATAAATCTGTTGTTGCAGAAGCATTACTTTACAGAGAGAAAGATAGACAAATTGATTTATTTAATGGGGTGAAAAAAATCCAACATGAAGAAATAATAGGTTATGACTAATTCATTGATGCCACCATCATTGGGACACCTGCTGTTAATGCTTTGTGAAAGTACCAGTTAAAAGTACCAGTTAATCAATTATGATGGTAGAACCTCTTGCTAATTAGTTGGAAAAGAGCGAGCATCCAATGGTTGACTCTTTATACATGAGGTTTTTTTATCAAATGGTGTGTAATATTTGTACTAGTTTATTGTTTGTTTATGCCTATTTTAAATGCTGTGTGAACCCACTGTTGCACTTCTGCATGGGGCTGGATGTGAGCGGCCAATTCAGAAAGAATATGATGGGCATTTACAAGAAAGCTCTGGCTAATGATGTTAAAGAACAGACTATCCAATTAACTGAGTGCCCTCTGGCATACCATATGCACCAAACCCACAAAATGCAAAATCTGTGGGTCAGATAGAGTTGCAGAAGAGATTCATTTTATCTAAATGTTCTGCTGTCTCCTAAAACAAGAACTTTAAGTGACAATTTCTGTCCAGCGGCACAAATTCATTTCAAGTTCAAAGCCTTCTTGGTTGCTGACTTTTAGGGTTTGTTGTGAGACTATATATACATATAATACATGTGGATTGTTGCTTCAAATTTTAAATAACACATCAAACATGCAAATAGATTGAAAAAACACACTCTCATTATTTTAATCCAACCTCCTGTATTCCTCCTGTATTCCTATGAAAACCATACAGTTCAGTTTTCTAATTTGCTACATAATTAACTTAAATTTTCTGCAGAAAAATACACAGTATATCCAAAAGTATTTGTCTACATTTACATGGAAAAGAGCTTTGATGACATCCTATTCTTAATCTATAAGGTCCAATTTGTTGATGGAGCTGCCGTTGCCAGCAATATTAACTATAATTATTCTGTAAACATCTTTCTCAAGGTTTACGAGTGTGTTCATAGTTAAATGAGAAAACCAGAATTGCAGTCTCTGCTCTAATTCATCCGAAAGGTGTTCAAGAAGGTTGAGGTCAGGACTCAGGACGGTGAAGTTTCTTCACACTAAACTTTATACACTTGGAAGTGATTGGAACACTAATTTGGGCCTTAATTTGACCTATATCTTTAATAAAGAATAAATCTGGTAATCTCTTATCCTCAAACACATTCAATAAGTGGACCAGCCTGTGACTCATTTTACCATCTACTGCAGAGGTCATTAACTGGCGGACCGCGGTCCGGGTCTGGACCCAGAAGCTGTGTCATCCGGACCCATACAGAAAATCAAAGAGGTAATATTTAAAACTTGATGGGCGCTTTTATTTTAACTTGTGTCGCTTTTATAGACTTCACGGTAGCATCTTAGTGTGTACGGAAAAGGACAGACCAATTGCATGACAGTTAAGCCACACCACGTGATACCTCTCCGCCAAACAAGTCTGTGCATCCCTGGCGGTAAATATTGAGACTGCAGGAAGTGCAGAGAAGTCAGACGACAAGAAAGCAAAGTGACACACGAAAGTTGAGGAGATACAGACAGCCATGTCATAGAAAGTAGAGAAAGAGACTTGAGATGAAGAAAGGGAGAGTAACAACTGCGCCCGAGAAAGGAAGTCAGGACAGTGCTACAAAGAGTTGAACGAGACGGGTGGGACAGAGAAACAGAAAGATAAGGAACAGATGGCGCTTTCTACAAAAAGAAAAGTGGACAGTGAATATAGGATCTTTAATCCGGAATGGACAGACTCATTTTTATTCATCCTTCCCGCTGGAAGCACTAAAGCAGTGTGTTTCATATGTCCAGAAACCGCAGCACTTATTAAAGTGCCAATGTGAAACGTCATTATGAGACAAAACATAAATGTTTTGAACATACATACCCAGTCAAATCTGAAGTAAGAGCACACAAAATAAGTTGTCTGAGAGCCCAGTATGAGCAGTCCACCAATATCCTGAGCCACACTTTCAGTGCCAAAGAATGAGCTCATGAATGTTCCCTCAGAGTTGCTTGGAGTTTGGGTCAACACAACAAAGCATTTACTGAGACAGGGGCTGTCAAAGAATGCATGAGTGCAGTAGCTGAAACACTACTTGAAGGGAAACAAAAACAAGAGCTGTGTTATAAAATAAAGCAAATACCTCTATCAGCATCATCTGCAACAAAAAGAGGTGAAATATTGACCCAGGATGTGCTATCTCAGTTAGATGAAGCCATGCGCAAAGCGCCATGTGTAGGCTTAGCTGTGGATGAGTCCACTGACATTTGTGACAACGCTCAGCTGTTAATTTATGTCAGGTTTTTCAACATAGACCAGAAAGTATTCTGTGAAGACTTGTCACTCCCCTTCAGATCAGTACAAGAGGAGAGGACATCTACCTGGCCATTAAGGAGATGTTAACAGAAAGAGGAATAGAGCCAAAAAAAAAGTTTCCATAACCACAGATGGAGCTCCTGCTATGCTAGGGAGAGAAAAAGGAGCTGTTGCAAGACTGAAAGAGGCCAATCCTGATCTAGTAGCATACCATTGCATCATTCACCAGTCTGTCCTCTGTGCATCCCTGTCAGATGAGTATGCTGAGGTGATGAATATAATGATGAAAATGATACATTTTCTCAGGGCATCCTCATCCTACTAGCATCACATGCTAAGAGAATTCCTCAAAGAAGTTAATGCCGATGCTGATGATCTTTTGCTTCACAATAATCTGAGATGGCTAAGCAAAGGAAGGGTATTAGCACGCTTTTGGTCCATTAGGAAGGAAGTTGCATCTTTTTTGGCCGAGCTTAGAAGTCACAAGGCAAAACAGTTTTCTCACTTTTTAGAAAATAAGAAATACATGGACAATGTGGCCTTTTTGGTTGATTTTACCTTCCATCTGAATGAACTGAATTTGAGACTACAAGGCAAGGACAATTCTGTCTCTGAGCTGATGACGGCCGTCTGCTCCTTTCAGAGGAAGCTTGAGGTGTTCAAGGAAGACCTGCAGGAAGAGTGTGCCCACTTCCCAGAACTACAAGAACAGGATCAGGGGGAGCAAGATGTGTCTTTCTTTGTTGATTTTTAAAAAAAAGTTGATTCTAAACTTCAGAAACCGTTTTGACAGCTTCAACTTTGGACCACAGCTCAACCTGTTCATTCAGAACCCATTTCTCATCACAGATGTCAAGAAGTTCTCGGAGGAAGTGGCACAGCTCCTTAAATGGGTAGATCATGGGCTTATCCAGATGCAGTTGATTGATCTCCAAGCAGATGTGGCCCTGAAAGAACAATTTGAAAGATCTGACCCTCCCACTTTCTGGCTCCAAGTGGTCCCTGAAACAACCTTCTCAGGTCTAAAGAAAGTAGCCATAGACATCCTGACCATGTTTGGCTCCACACACAACTGTGAAGCAGCTTATTCTGCAATGAACATTATGAAAACTAAATACCGTTCAAGACTCACTAATGAACACCTCCATATGTGCATGAGAATGGCTTTGACTCTATTCAAGCCTAGGTTTAAAGTTCTGGCAGGGGAAGCTCAAGCTCAGTTTTCTCACAGAGCAAAAAAGGGGGAACAACACAAAAGATGAAGAAAATAAGCTTCTAAAGTTGTTGAAATTTCTTATCTGTAAACCTGTTGAGATTGTTGATGTAACACAAAAAGAGAAAATTCCAGCTCTTTGTTTTAGTTTTTTTCATATTCTGAATTTAATACAACAAAATTAAGCTATCACGTCATTAATATTGTCTTATTTGCAAATGTTGCTCAAATTTATTTAGCTAATGAACGAAAATTGCACATATGGGCAGTTATACATATGTTCAGTTCTATGATATGTCACAATGTAATAACAATAAATACTGAAAACATTCTGAGTTGAAGTGAATTGAGTGTACGTTTTTGATCATATGCAGATGATGAGACAGCTACAAGGCTACTTAAATACAGGGGTTGGACAATGAAACTGAAACACCTGGTTTTAGACCACAATAATTTATTAGTATGGTGTAGGGCCTCCTTTTGCGGCCAATATAGCGTCAGTTTGTCTTGGGAATGACATATACAAGTCCTGCACAGTGGTCAGAGGAATTTTAAGCCATTCTTCTTGCAGTATAGTGGCCAGGTCACCACGTGATACTGGTGGAGGAAAACGTTTCATGACTCGCTCCTCCAAAACACCCAAAAGTGGCTCAATAATATTCAGATCTGGTGACTGTGCAGGCCATGGGAGATGTTCATCAAACCAATCTTTCACCAGTCTTGCTGTGTGTATTGGTGCATTGTCATCCTGATACACGGCACCGCCTTCAGGATACAATGTTTGAACCATTGGATGCACATGGTCCTCAAGAATGGGTTCGGTAGTCCTTTGGGCAGTGACGGCCGCCCATCTAGCACAAGTATTGGGCCAAGGGAATGCCATGATATGGCAGCCAAAAACCATCCCGGATCCACCCCCCCATGCTTCACTCTGGGCATGCAACAGTCTGGGTGGTACGCTTCTTTGGGGCTTCTTCCAACACTGTAACTCTCCCGGATGTGGGGAAAACAGTAAAGGTGGACTCATCAGAGAACAATACATGTTTTCAAAATTGTCCACAGCCCAAGTTTTGCGCTCCTTGCACCATTGAAACCGATGTTTGGCATTGGCATGAGTGACCAAAGGTTTGGCTATAGCAGCCCGGCCGTGTATATTGACCCTGTGGAGCTCCCGACGGACAGTTCTGGTGGAAACAGGAGAATTGAGGTGCACATTTAATTCTGCCGTGATTTGGGCAGCCGTGGTTTTATGTTTTTTTGGATACAATCTGGGGTAGCACCCGAACATCCCTTTCAGACAGTTTCCTCTTGCGTCCACAGTTAATCCTGTTGGATGTGGTTCGTCCTTCTTGGTGGTATGCTGACATTACCCTGGATACCGTGACTCTTGATACATCACAAAGACTTGCTGTCTTGGTCACAGATGCTCCAGCAAGACGTGCACCAACAATTTGTCCTCTTTTGAACTCTGGTATGTCACCCATAATGTTGTGTGCATTTCAATATTTTGAGCAAAACTGTGCTCTTACAGTGCTAATTGAACCTTCACACTCTGCTCTTACTGGTGCAATGTGCAATCAATGAAGACTGGCTACCAGGCTGGTCCAATTTAGCCATGAAACCTCCCACACTAAAATGACAGGTGTTTCAGTCCAACCCCTTTATATATTACATTGAATAGTTAAATTATATAGTCTTCCGGACCCCTGCTTAAACAGATTTTCTCTAACTGGACCTTTTCAAGTTTTAGTTGAATACCCCTGATCTACTGTTATAATGATATGTGATCAGACTCTGGTGCAAGCAGCAAACACAGGAAAAGTTTTACTAAGTTTATTTTAGGTGAACAGAACAGAACTGCTTCTTCTGGGATTTCAGGTCGGACTCCGGTTCATCACTGGGGGGAGAGAGAGTTCAGGGGAGTGAGATGATCAGTTTACCAGAGGATTGAGAGCTTGCTATCTGGGATAGAGATGAAGTCCAGGGAAGAATGAGCAAACTCATAGGCTGAGACCGGCAGACAGGAGTGTCAGTTGGCAGGCAGGAAGTGAGGACCCGTGGGAGCGCATCCAGTGGAGTGGGGAAGGTCAGAGGCCGGACATGCAGGTGATTGATGGTGAATGGCAGCGTGAATTGATTCTAGGAGGAGACTCTGAGGAGCTGAGAGGAGACCAATAGTGAGATTAGTGGGAGGCTTCAAGGTGAGTCCTTACTGCAGCTCGCATCAGCGGATCTTCAGACAACTGGGAAAGAATCCTAGAAAGGGAGGTCATGACTTAGGTTAGTTCTGAGTAGAAGACACAAAAAGAGAGAACAACAGGGGCCTGATTACCACGCAGTGAACATGAACAGACTAGCATGATTGCTTAAAAGAGCTGCAGCTGCGAGAGAGGCCTGCCAGTCACTCCCTACAGGAGGAAGAGAGAAAGTCCACAAACACACAACATTGTTTCATTGTTCTGTGTTGTTAATTCATTCAAACACAAAATCACATCATTGTGTAAATGCAAAAAAAGACATTTAAATAATTTATTTCTGCGAGTTTTACTTTAATTTCTTAAATGCTGTCCTGAGAGCAAACTTTTTAGTCAAAAAGGATTTCAGCTGGGTTGAGCTGTTTCTGTCTTTTGGTGACCTTCAAAAGCTTATCCATGCCTTCACTTTGTCGCGCCTGGAATATTACAATAGTCTATATGTTGGCATTGGACTGTCACAGACAGACCGACTGCAGTTGGTCCAAAATGCGGTAGATCCACTCTTAACTGCCATGTGCAAGAAAGACCACATTATTCCCATATTGGCTTCTTGTAGTGGCTGCTTGTTTATTTTAGACTTACGTTTGAGATTGTATTTAAAGGGGCTGCACCTTGTTATCTCAGTGATCTTTTAACTGTACATTCCTCAGTTAGATCACTAATGTCTCCTGAACAATATTGTCTAGTTCCCAGATCCAGGTTGAAACATAGAGACAGAGCTTTTGCATGACTGCTCTGAAACTGTGGAATAGATTCCCTAAAGACCTCTCCTACTTTAGATATTTTTAAAACTCATTTTAAAATAAATGTTTAATTCTTTGTCTAAATTGATGTCATTTTTTGTCTCTGATGTCATTCTTTTGTCTTTTGATATTCAACAAGTTGTACAGCAGCTCTCATTGTTTTTGAATGTACTTTATAAATACAATAATCCGACTTCAGTATAGACATAACTTTTGTGGAGGCAGATTCTGGAAAGGTGAGAGGCCAGCAAAAGATGATTCAGCAAAACAGTTGTCTTTGTGTTATTAATTATGTTATGGTATATGAAAGATGCCACAGAGGTCTAGCGTCTGCAGAAGTTGTAACAGTGAAAGTATGGGGTGGGGTTTGCAGCAGCTTCTGGTGCGTGTACAGCGTTTTAGCTTAGCCAGCTTCCATACAGGTAGCTAGTAAACTCAAAAGTGCCCCCAGTATGACCAGATTAATTAAACTACATAGATTAAATTTGAAGAAATGAATAAATTTAAAAGTGTCTCAAAAATTCCTTTAATAAAGTTCAATAAATGTGGGGCATGTAGGCTAAGTTGTATTTTCTATTTCTGTGTAAGAATTATGATGTGATCAGAGTACTTTAATTTGTAAAAAGCAGACATCTTGTTATCAGTTCTCAGGACTTGTACAATATATCATTAATCCTAACTCTCTAAGAATAATTTCTGTCATATATCACACTGCCTACATGCAGAAGTATAGATGACTCTTCTGACCATAGTCTTTGCTGTTGGTTTCAGGTTGACTATAAAGATTTTATAACCCATTGCATAGAACTCTTTGCAATCGGAACAGGCCTACTGCATTATAGGTCCTCCGCCATCCTTAACATTGGCCAAGAGCTGTTTTTCATATAATATAATATTTTCATATAATTAACCTTTGTTTCATGTCACACTCACTTTTAGAGTTGCCAAAAGATTTAGTTTAAGTTTAGTCTGACCAAAATGCATGGTCCACTTAAAGTCTTAGAAGGATTCAACAAACTCTCTCTGTGAGATACAATGGAAAACATCAAACTAAACAGTATGGAGAAAGTTTTGTTGGAAAACCCAAATATTTATCAGAGTATTCCAAACGAATATTCCTTTTGAATTTGTGTCTTTATATTTAGGAGCTCTACCATTAGGAAATGTCTACTTCAGTGACAAATATTTATTTCACATTTTAAATGCTGCCTGTAAGAAAGTCATGATGAGGACATGGTTAAAACTAGAAAGACCTTCAGTGGATGAGTGTTTTTTGTATCCATTTATGTCCTTTGTTTTCTTTTCTCTTTAGTATGACAAATGTGCAACCCAGTGTATTTCACATATTTCACAAATTTAATCCTTTATATTGAATAAGGAGAACCAATCATTCTCCACTGTAACCTTTGTGAAATTATGTATGTAAGATGATGCAACTAGGTGGTGATGTACAGATAAAGGGATGAGAATGCTGAATTGTTATGTGAACAAACATGTAAACCATAAATATCTATAATAAAAAGATGATTGAAAAAAAAAATAAAGCCTAGACCAGGATTTGAACCTAGGACCTTTTGCTACCAACTGCAGCCTGAAGGTAATCAGAAAAGGCTTTTTCCTGGCATGCTTCCTAAACATCTTGGTGACCCCAAGACACCACTCCTCTCTGCACTTCTGTAATAGTAAGATTTGGAGATTTTTTTACCTCCCTTACCATCCTCCTTATTGTATGTGGTAATAAATAAACGTGGGTTCTACTCCAATCATGTTTATCACAGCTCCAGCATGGACATGTTTGAGCTTGCAAATATTTTCTTGTTTCCATTTCCTATGAAGATTAGTGCACAACTGCCTTCCCTAAATGTAATGTTCTCTAGTCTTTCCAACCTTACACATTAGATTTTGACAAAATTGTCAAACTTTACAGAATAACAACAGACAAATGATTATTTTTAATTAACTAGTGAGATAAGGCATTTTGGATATAAGAACATTTGCACCTTGTCCAGACAATGTTTCTGCAGCTTTATATCATTTGACAAGCTCTCTAGTTCTGTTATCCAACCTGGAGAACAGAGCATGAAAGAAAATTTCACAGCATTTCAAGTTCTAGAATAAAATACAAACAGATATTTCATTGCACTTACATTTAGCCAGATACTCAAATCCTGTCTCCATTTGCCTAAAGGAAAATCTGGAAAAATTTGATAACATCTATTGGTTCATATTGTTGCAGTTATTTTCACTTATGTGTAGAACCTACATTTTAAAGTTCTACCTTATTTTCTTGTAAAATAAAAAAGCAGGAGTGTATAAATACTATAGAGTAAATATTTTTAGACATTTCAACAGTTTAAAGAGGAAAATAAAGAGGCTTAATTGGAAACATCAGGGAATAAACAGTGTAAACAATATGTGAGCTTTCCTGGTCACACAAAACAATGTGAAAACACTGAAGATAATATAATGTTTGTATTTGTAGCTAAACAGTTTTCAAGTTAATACCCTATTTCTATGTATTCAAGTAGCGATCCCACCAGATTTACAGGTTTTCCTCAGAACTTCCTTGATGTGTTTTCACGATTGGTGTGTGGGTGTGAGTGTTTGTCTGTGGTCACATGAGGGTGGGAACATGTAATTGTGACTGTGTGTGCCTGTTTCTGTCAGGTTGGGTCAAGAATAATTAATCCCTGAGTTTTCCTCTTAATTTTACGTTAAAATAAACAATGCATTGAAGGAGAGGTAACCTGGTAAAACTGAATTTATAGTGCTAATGTAAATTTCAAATAAATAGAATAAATCAAACATTAATCACACAGCAGCTTCCTTTACAGGATCAACTAGCTTATTGTTTCAACATTCCTGATTAAAAATTAATATTAATTACTAATTCAAAGGCCCAGTGTGCATATTACATAATACATAGCATTTCCTTTAAAAAGGTACAACATAAAAAAATAAACACGGTTGCAGGAAATCAATTTTAGAAGTGATAAATAGTTAAAATTTCACAAGATTATATAAAATACTTCATACTGAGTTCTCCATGTTATTTGCTACACTTTGGAGCACACTTCAATATAATCTATCAAATAGGAAATAGATCGGGGCATTGTTGTAGAGGTTGTAGTCCATGACACAGCAATCCTGGGTCAACAATATATATTTTAGGAAAGATTTCTAAGTGTTAAAAGTATTTTCGTCCAGAAACAGTCTTGTTTTAAGACTGATCCTCCCCTTCACCGATGTCCCATGCTGAAAGTTCATCTTCACTCTCCGCCTCATCACTAGTTTCAACCTCGGTTTCTTCCTGTGTGATGTAGCTCAGGTCTTTATTGGAGGCAAAGCCAGAGCTTTAATCTGCATTGGATGTCCTTTTGCAAGAAGATTTTGCAAGTCCTTTTGCAAGGAGATTAGAGGAACATTAGTTCATAAAGTTGCTGCAACACCTTAAAAACTTCCAGCAGACAATCACTCAATGAGTTTATCAACATGAAATTGTAGGGAATTATTTTATTGGTAATATTTAACATAACAAATAAAAAAATAAATTGCAGTGAATTACACTTACACTGTCCATAAATTTCAGTAATAAATAATAAAAATGCTTCTCCTGATCAATAATGTAAGCCTGTCCCTGCTCACTAGTGTTACTACTATGTTCTTGAAATTATTTTTGTCTTTTATGTGTATAAACATTAGAAATTATTTCAATAAAATAAAGATTACTTTGCAAAGTGGGATTTACTGTTTTGCATCATCTGTTTAAACCAATCCTGTGTACATCACAACTTATCAACATCAACACTAACACATACGGAGTCAAATTTGAACTTATTATTCAACGGCGCCACCAAGTGGTAGAGTTGGGGAACGCTGCTAGGGCTCCGGGTTGGTGGTCATAGCTGCATGCTCCAGATGAATGTTCATCCTGAGTTTGCATAAGCTTGCAGTCATGTTTCCCATGCTCAGAATCAGAATCAGCTTTATTGCCAAGTTTGTACATACAAACAAGGAATTTGACTCCGGTACACTTTGTTCCCTGGTTTTTGTTTATGCATCACAGAATAGAATATACATATTTACAATGTACAAATATACACATATATATATATAAAATAAAATAAGAAGGTGCATTTGCAACATCTGTACGCTGTTGTTTGTACTCTATTAAATGTTCAACAGAGAAACAGCCTGGGGAAAGAAACTATCTCTGTGGCGGCTGGTTTTAGTTAACAGCGCTCTGTAGCGGCGGCCTGAAGGTAAAACTCTGAACAGTTTGCGTGCAGGGTGTGTGGGGTCTGCAGATATTTTAGCAGCTCTTTTCCTGACCCTAGACCTGTATAAGTCCTGGATGGAGGGAAGGTCAGCCCTGATGATTCTCTTTGCCGTCCTGATTATTCGTTGCAGTCTGGACCTGTCCTGTTTTGTGGATGAGCCAAACCACACTGAGATGACTGAATGATGGCAGTGTAGAAGATGACCAGCAGCTCCAGTGGAAGGTTGAACTTCTTGAGTTGCCTCAGGAACTACAGTCTCTGCTGGGCCTTCTTCCGAACAGTGTCTATGTGTGAGGACCATCTCAGGTCCTCAGAGATGGTGGTTCCTAGGAATCTGAAGTGGTCCACAGCCGACACGGTGTTGTTGAGGATGGTGAGGGGGGTGTATGGGGGTGGTGTTTTTCAAAAGTCCACCACCATTTCCACAGTCTTGAGTGGGCTGAGTTCCAAGTAGTTCTGACAACACCAGTGTACCAGCCGATCCACCTCCTGTCCGTATGCAGACTCATAACCGTCCTGAAACAGTCCAATGACAGTGGTGTCATCTGCAAACTTCAGGAGTTTCATGGACGAGTCCGCTGAGGTGCAGTCATTTGTGTACAGGGAGAAGAGGAGTGGGGATAGAACACACCCCTGGAAGCCACCAGTACTTATTGATCTGGTTCGGGAGAAGATGCTCCCCAGTCTCACCTGCTGCTGTCGGTCCGTCAGGAAGCTGTTGATCCACTGACAGGTGGAGGCTGGGACGTTGAGCTGGGTAAGCTTCTGGTGGAGGATGTCTGGTATGATGGTGTTGAAGGCCGAGCTGAAGTCTACAAACAGGATCCTGGCGTAGGTCCCTGGGTGGTTGAGGTGTTGCAGGATGAAGTGTAGACCTAAGTTAACAGCATCAAGACCTCGACCACCCAGGGACCTACGCCAGGATCCTATGAGCATATTTTACTTTTTGAATCAACTATTTAGTGGAAGGTCAGTAAGGTTTAAGCCAGGTAATAGTTTTTAATATGATCTTCCTGGGAGTTGTGCTGGCTATTACATACAAAGCTTTGGGAAATATTCCTACCAATGGGTCTGCTGCTTTGGATGCCGGGCCCCCGATTCCCTTCCGCCGGCCTGTGAGGATCCGCAGACGGGGCTATGCTCCGGAGAATCTTCGCTTGCTCCCTCAAGCCTCGCAACAGTCTGATCCATGTTCGATTTGTGCGGATTTGATTAACTCTAGGTCAAATAGGACTTTTATCTTGAATTACTTTTTTTAAAGGTGCATAACGTAAGTTTTTAAGTTAAATATTATTTATTTTCTTTACCATACATGCCCTTCCAATTGCCCGACATCTAAGATGAGTTATCTTCTATTTACCGCAGTTCCCTCTACAGGCTAGATTAATCAGTTCATTAGAGAGTGATTCATGCCAAATTCTCAGGGGGTGCGCATGGGCGTGATGTGCTGCACCCTCTCGTTTACCCTGCTACTACTATGTTGAGAGTCTCCGTCGCTATGACACTTTAGCAAGAGAACGAGAGAACACGGGCGGGCGGCTGTTTTAGAAGATGAAACACAAACGACCAGCCACAACCGAATCTCAAAACTCCATCACAGACTCCATACAAGAGTAAAAAAAAAAAAAACCCTTGTCTAGTACGACTAAAAGAGCAAAGTTGGAGTCTGATCGGTGACGGAACAAGACTAGAGTAAATATCGGGGCTGTTTTCAAGCAATGGAGGGAGCTCAGATCTGCCCTGTGAATAAAAAAGGGCCAGGAGTTGGCCCTCTTTTTGCTAAACAGGTAAGATACTAAAAATACACGTATTTGTTGGAACCCTAAGCCATGGATTTGAACATTAAAACTCCGGTACAAACTCCTCTGGAGTTTTAAAAATAAATTGCATTTAACTGAGAAAAGGGGGGTAGCAGCAGACTTCCCATGATGCCACTGGCTGTATAAAAGCACCCCCTTTCCAATGGCCCGATCTCTCCAAGCCGGTTGACCATCGGATCAGGAGCAGACACAACGCCCTGAAGTCTTTTTGCTGGCAAAAAGACTTAACTCTTCAAACTGGATCCAAGAGTCTCATATGATCACCGATCATATGCAAAAGTTGAGTATGGAATGAATTGCTGTTTGTGTATCCGGTATTTATTCACGAACGGGGAATTAAGGTACCAGCATTGTTTGACTCTCTCTCTGAGCCCTGCAGACGCACACGGTGTTCGAGAAAAGTCCCCAGCAGAGACGCGGTCTCTACAACCCGAGTGAAGCGGTCTTCCTTGCCTGAGAGAAGGAGGACGAGTAGCCGCATCACCGGTAACGTGCAGTTTTGGCCGGCCGACAGAACGGGCCGCCCACCCACAGCTTTGTTAGGTTAGCTGAAGGCTAACCGCTTGTGGACTGTGGACGTTTCTTCAAACTTCACCGCCCCGGACATCTTTTCCTCAACATGGTCAGAGGTTAGGTTTGGGCAGAGTTAGGATGAAATGATCTAAACGTTTTTCATTTTATGAAGTTTGGTTTTGTTTGTGTGAAACTGCTATCTTAGTGCTAGCAGGCTATCTGCAGCACACGTGGTCAGCTTTGTGTTCTGTGTTTGTGTTTTTAAAGTTAAGACAAACTTTATTTAAAGGGTGATTTTAAACACAGAAGGTTGCTCATAACGTGCCGTCCGCGCTTATGCATTTTAACCCTTTTATTGACCCTGGTATTTTAAAGGTATGTGTTTGGTTCTGGTGCTAAGCTATCGGCTTCCTTTGTTAGCTTAACTGCTAACAGCTTTAGAACACGTGCCTAATACAGAATATTTAACAGAAAGGTTTAGTTTTCAAGTTAGTGAATAATAGACTCTAAACATTATTCTACTAAATCTGATAACTAAGTAAACACCATTAAGCCCCATTTCTCCAGAAAGATTTGGCTCTTTTCCAAATATTCCCCCTAATAATATTTCTTCAAATATCATTTTAATAAATAAAGGCAACTAATTAGACACCATTGAGAAATCATTCATCCAGAAGGTTGGTTTTATTCAGCAGATCATTCTTTAAAACATTATTTTATTGAAATAATATTTTATCTGATCTTGCATTGTGAATGGTTGTCTAAAGGTATGCTGATTATTGCCTAAGTTGGTTCCAAGACTAACTTAACTTAATTTCCAGATTCTTCAAGATGCTTATCTTCAAGATAAGCATGGCAATGTTGCATCACTCTTTTGGTCATGGTTTCAACCATCTTTAACCAACTTGTTTATATTGTACATAACCCATTAGTCTTCGTTCTTCTTTAATTCTGCTTGGTAGTTTAGTTGGATTGTTTTAGCATAGCAAAGAGTTTGTTGATTGAAATATGTTTGACTTTGAGTTGACTTATTTTTGTTAATAAATTCTTGTATTTTAAGAAATTGTGTGAATTCATTCCATGTGTGTACAGAGTTTATGCTGTTCAATAATGTCAGAGCTTGGCTCACACCTTTCAACTTTGTCCTAATACCATCGCCTTACTGGGCTCGTATTCACAGGACAACCCTTAACAGACCAAAATATTATTTGATAAAATATTAAAATTAAATAATATTGTCAGATTAATAATCACAACATATATATACATTAAACTAGACAAATGATAACAAAAGTCATCAAGTGAAATATATACGTTATTGACCAATTAAAAGTGTAGCTACATTTTCCCCCTAAATACATTTATTTGACTATTGACTCTATTATTCGAAATATTTCTAAATATTGGATAATGAAATAATACTTCTAACTTTCTTACCTCAGAAGACATTGTGCCTGTAAAAAAACCAACTGAAGTCGCAGAGGCAGACGACAGCTTTTTTCTCTTCTTTCGTGTCATTTCAACTTGTCACCACATAGGGCAGATGTCTGCAAAAAGCATGGGTCTTGCGCTGTGCTCCTTTTAAGTTCACGTTTTGGATTTTATGTTTGTAACTGAAACCTGGCTGAAACAAGGTGAAAACAGTGCCTTTTTGGAGCTCCTTCCACTCAGCTGTTGCTTCTACAGCTCCAGCCAGTGACAGGGCAAGGAGGAGGGTTGGCTGTTGTGTTCAGGGACTGCTTCAAATGCCGACTTCTTCACATGGATACCTACGCCTCATTTGAACTGCAGATGTTTGTAGTGGAATTTACAAGTCCCATGCTATGTACAGTCGTTTATCGCCCTACAAAAGTATAAGTATAAGGACTTTGTCAATGGGTTCTCTGATTCTTACTTACATTCTCCCTAAGTATGATTCAATTCTGATTAGTGAGGATTTTAATGTTCACGTTTGTTGCCCAGTTGACCACATGGGAATGATTTTAAAGGTCTTCTGTTAACATATTACCTAAATCAAACACTGGATAAACCAACTCACCAGTTTAGGCAAATTTTGGATCTCGTAATCTCTCACAGGCTTTAAGTCTCACTCACAGAGATTGCTGAGACTGCCATCTCAGACTACCTCCCTGTTTTTAATATTCAACCCCTCCATATTGGGCTGCACGGTGGTGCAGTTGGTAGCACTGTTGCTTTGCAGCAAGAAGGTCCTGGGTTCAATTCCCAGCCGGGGGTCTTTCTGCATGGAGTTTGCATGTTCTCCCCGTGCATGTGTGGGTTCTCACCGGGTACTCCGGCTTCCTCCCACAGTTCAAAGACATGCCTGTTAGGTTAATTGGTCACTCTAAATTGCCCTTAGGTGTATAAATGAGTGTGTGCATGGTTGTTTGTGTGTTGCCTTGCGATGGACTGGCGACCTGTCCAGGGTGTGCCCCGCTTCTCGCCCATAGACTGCTGGAGATAGGCACCAGCTCCCCCGCGACCCACTATGGAATAAGCGGTAGAAAATGACTGACTGACTGACTGAACCCCTCCATATCTCAGAGAAAACTGTTGCTCAATCTTACAAAACATTGCATCATGACTTTGTCCACTGCTGATGAATTTTCTGATGCTTTTTGGAACTCTGAATTTTATGCTTTAAATGACTTGGTTCCCTCAGTATCTTGATTTTATTCTTTCATCCTTCTAGTCAACCTGCTCTGGGATCCTGAACAGTATTGCCCCTTTGAGGCATAAATCCTCTAAGCCTAAAATGGAGCCATGGCTTAATGTTGGAGATAGTCCCCACAAGAGTGCTTCAATCTGTTTTTAATACAGTTGGGCCAACTCTTCTCTTTTTTATTAATAGGTGTCTTTCTTTAGGAGCTGTCCCTGCTGCTTTCAAACATGCGCTGGTCAGACCTCTACTCAAAAAGCCAAGTTTCAACCCCTATGTAATTTCAAAGTTTAGACCTGAATCTCACCTCCCCTTTCTTTATAAAATCTTTCTTTATAAAAAAATGGTTTTTAATCAGCTCCAGTCTGTTGTGGAAACTTATTTTATTTTTGAAAAGTGTCACTCTGGTTTTAGATCCCATCACAGAACTAAGTATGCAGTTTCTAAAGTCCACATCAATATTGCGCAATCTGTTGATGTGGGATTTCCAACTGTCTTGGTGCGGTTTCCAAAATGATGGAATTCGAGGTACGCCACCTAAATGATTTGCCTCATACCTAACAGAGAGACCTTTCTCCGTATTGATTGGCGACCTGTCTTTTTCTACCGCCACAATACGAGGGGCCTCTTCTTGTGGCGGGAAAAGGCTGTCTACGCTTTTATAACTTAACATCTGTACTATTGTAACTCCTTGTATTTTGGTATAAACCAGTCCTTATTGAGTCTAATCCAAACCATACAGAATGCTGCTGCCTGTCTCATAACAAGCACTTGGAGACAAGATCACATCACAGCAATACTTAAATCGCTTAAATCACCATTAGGTTTAGGATTAATTTCAACATTTTAATGCTTGTTTTTAAAGCTCTAAATGGTTTGGCTCTATTGTATCTGTGTTATCTTGAGGGCCTCAAATCAACACCTGTTGGAGGAGCCCAGGTCTAAATATAAGCGCTGGGGTAATCAAGCCTTTTCTGTGGCAGCTCTTAGACTTTGGAATAAACTCCCATCCGACTTAAAACTTTTCTTTGACTTGGGCCTCTTCGAGTCAAGACTTTAGACGTATGGTTTTTAATATCTATAAGTGTGACACTTTTAATATATTTTTTAAAATATTTTTTATAATGTCATGTCTATTTTCATTGCTTGTTTTTTGTGTTTTATCATATTTTACTCACAGTAAAGCACTTTGGTTAACCTAATGGTTATTGTAAAGCTATACAAATGAATAAATACATTATATAGTATATTCTCAACAAGTTCATGAAACACTCATAACCTGCAATCTGTCCAGCAGAGGGGGCTAGAGGCATTTTCACATGTGTTTTTTATTAATGAGGTTAAAGTATCTCAATCTCAGCTTTCACCGAAATTCATGTTAATGGTTAATTAACCATTGTTAAAATGTTAATTTCCACTTTCTTGTTAATTGTTTACATCCATTGTATTATCCTTGATAACTATTTTAGAAATAATGTATGTTGGGACCCACAGCCATAGATTGCAACATTAGAATCCAGTACAAACTTTTCTGGAACATTCAAAATAATTTGCATTAACCTACTTCCGCCACAGCCAGGGAAAAGGGGAACAGTGGCCTTCCCATGATGCCACTGCCCGTATAAAACCCCCACCTTTCCAATAGATCGATCTCTTCTACGCGGGTTCCTCCAAGGGGTCCGGACAGAGAGACACAGCGCGCTAATGTCTCTTTGCTGGCAAACAGACATAACTCTTCAACTGGATCCAAGAGTGTCATACGATCACCGATCATATGCACTGAGTTAAGTACGAATGAAATGCTGTTTGTGTGTCTGGTATTTCACAGAGCTTTCTGCAAACTTCGTCGTCGCCCAGACAACTTCTCCTCAGCACGGTTCACATACGAGGTTAGGGGTTTGGGCAGAGAGAGAGAAGTGATTTAGGATGAAATGATCTAAATGTTTTTAATTTTATGAAGTTTGGTTTTGTTTGTGTTGAACTCAGCTATCTTGGTGCTAGCAGGGTTCATAAAGATGGTGGCTGTTTGTGCTGAACAAAGGACACACAGATCTTAAGATTGTGGAGACTGTGGAAGTGTGCTGTTACAAGATAATGGTGTATATGACCTGTTTACGTTGCAGCTGTTTATCCCACCCTAAAAGATAATAAAAAGAGAGGATCGGACAGATGTGTTTCCAGAGCGGTAGGAGATTTGTAACTGAAGCACATCTCTGTCCGTTCTCCTCGCAACAAGTAAGAAACTAATTCTTTGTCTTTCTCTTCTTTTTGTGATGTTATAAGTATTTTAGGTTGTTTGAACCTGACAGCGGACTCATCTACTTTTCCAAAAGTTGGAAACTGCAGTTTGATAGGGCTTTTTCCCATGCTCCTAGTTTTGCCATGGAAGGAATGGTCAGATGTCTCAAACAGATCATTGGGTTTACCCTCTCTTATTGTTGACTGAAATCTAGGATGGCCTGCAGCTCTTAGATGTTTCTCTCCAAGTAAATCCTCTGGATACGTTTGCACACCTACATGTCCAGGTGCAGTGATTGGTCTTGTCATGTGAATTTCCTCAGCCATGGACTGTAAATTGTGAAGACAAACAGAAAGATCCTCTTTCATTGGTTGGACAACATCAGTTATGAGTTTTGTATTCATTTCATCATACTGTTCCTTTAACCTCCATCCAAGTGAAGCATCAAACTGGGTTCTTAAATACTCCACTCGTTTATCCACGTGATCCACAATTTGATTTTGACGCTCTTGTAACGAATCTGTCAGTTTTATACTCATTAGTTCCATTTGAGAAACAATTATTTTTGAAAACTGTCCAAAAATTATTTTTAAATCCTTCTGGAAGTGATGTCGCTTCTTTTTAATTATTTTTATCTGTTCCAGAATATCCTGATCAGCAGTATTTGATGGTGGATACTCTACATGGGGTCTTTCATCCATGTTCCTGTTTCCAGGGAAAGAGCTGCTGGGCTTTAGAGGAACAACAAGCTCTGGTAGTTCAATTAACTCCATATCCAACAGTGAATAAGAAGTGGGAGGACATTCAGGCAGGAGAGTTTGATTCATTAGTGTTTGCTGTACTTCCAGAAGTGACACCGATTCGGCAGCCATTTTGTGATTCCTCTTGTGGTTGTACTCTTAATAAAGTTAATTCTTTGTTTTTTGTTGTTTTTATTTAATGGGTTTATTCATTCAATGTTTCTCTTCACTTATGGGTCCCATCTGGGGTGCCACTCTTTTATGTAGCAGTTTTATGGAATCAAAGTTTGAGACATTCTTTCTGGGGTGCCAGCCAGGTCTCTCTCTTGACATATTTATTCTTCAATCCAAAACCCCGCACAAGGGAAAAAAGCAAAGACATGCTCATCCCCCGAAACATTGATTGAGAATAACCCAACAACCACAATTTTCATAAGTTTCAACTGTCCACAGAAAAGAACAACAAAAATTAATAATAGTCCATACAATAAGAATTAACTCTTCACTTAAAAAAGGACGTGGCTCGGGATTTACTCAGTTCAGTCATTTTCAGTTCAAACAAAAATAAGCCAGTCCAGGATTTTCCTCTCGCTAGTCCAAACCATCCAAAAAACTGATAGAAGGAAAAACTCCACTTCGTGTTTTTTATACACGCACAAGGCAACAAAACAAACGCTGTGCTCGGTGGCACATAAAGTTAAGCAACCTGTATCAGCATCTTTAAGCTGACAGGTTGTTTTGTCACTCACGGTACCGGCGTTATGAAACACTCGATCTGAATGGTGAGCTTCTGATGTGAGCCAGACGAACTCTCAGGTAATCCAAAATCTGCTTCTGTTGTCTCACGAACTGTCAATGCCAGACACTCCGCTGCCACGCATCAATTTTCCCAGCGGCGTTCCAACCGAAAACAACAACGTTCTTTGTGCCGGAGGACGCACGTCATAAAAAAAAGAAATAGGTGAAGGTGAACAAAACGCGTGTCCAATCAGGCCGCCACAGCATGATTGTTTTAACGTATGCATTTGTGGACCAGGGGAGTACAGCAGTCTTCTGCACAGAGAATTTGATGCAAAAGCATCAAGTTCTCTGTGGAAGTGGCCGGGCTGGGAGAGGAGAACTTCTGTGAGTTGCCCAAGCTATATACTCAAGAGTCTGTACCCAAGAGTCTTCCTGTTCGTTGAAGAAATATACCTACACAACAGGATATACAAGGCTGGCGTTAATTTAAACATGTTTTCTACCTGAGATAGGTGCTGACATTGAGTTGTCGATGTGAACAAACGTTCCTAAAGCTTTAGAACATCTAGAAGTGATACCTAGTGTTGATGATAGTCCTTATGCAATCAGAACCATACTTAGTTGGACCATAAATTGACCAATAATGGAGAAAGTCAGAACTAACAGTGAATAGACTATCAGTTTTGAATTTGCTGGGGCTGTGGCAGCAGCAATTCAAGATAGATTTTTTCTGAATGCAATGGTCATTATCATATCACCTGACCTTTGAGGGAGAAAGAGCTTATAATGCTAAATAACAACAAAAAAAAAATTGAAAAGTGGGCTCTACAGCTCAAGTTGACACTTATAAGTGATCCATCCGTTCACACAGGGTAAGTTGCCTTATGTGTTTTGGACAGAGTCCATCTGTGTTAAAATATATCAAAATGAGACCTCATGATTTAAAGAATTCTAGTTATTCTTTAAAGGCCCCAGATATTTGTTAGAGAACATTAGCATGATAAAGATCAAGGAACTCAGCAGAAAGATCAGAGAGAAAGTTGTGAAGATTAAAGCAGAGTTAGGTTCGTAAACATGTCCCAGGCTTTGAAAATCTCACAGAGCTTTGTTCTATCCATCATTTGAACATAGAAAAAGAGAGCAAAACCGCAAACCCACCAAGATAATCCCCTCCATTTAAACTGAGAGAGGCAAGGACATCATTAATCAGAGAAGCAATCAAGTGGCCCAGTATGAGCCCATTCTAGTCCTTATTTTAAAACAACTTTCAAAATTTTCCTGCACGGGAAACTGTTTGACTGATATCAATGGTCCTAGATAGGCTTGGAGTAACATAGAGTTCGTACATCTGAAACAAACAGACAGGCAGTGGACATCTGTGGAAATAAATAATGATCCAAACAAATCATGTTACAGCTTTGAGTATTTGTTGCATTTTAGAAATCTTTCCATTTTTGTCCAAATGGTGTTTGTAAGGAATTTAGCATTTTTAGGAAAATAAAACTAATCTTTATATAAAAAGTTGTTTAGCTCATAACCTACCTTTTAAGAGGATTATGAGAAAAGATGCTATTAGAACATTGGGTATTTTAAGTTTGTTTTATTAGCTACTGCTAGTAATTACAGCTTATATATTTAGTTGTAAAGTCTTGAATTCATGTTTTCATGATTTTTAGACTGATTTAAATGACAAATCTGATAAAGTCATCAATCATATCCTGACAGATGTTGTCAACGCATGAAATATGAGGCATAGTTAAATATGTCTTCTTTTCATTAAAAGCTTAAGCAGCATGGAATTGGAGCCAAGACTGTAACGCTACAGTTACTGTCAAGTCAAGTTTATTCATATAGCGCTTTTCAGCAACAAGGCACTCAAAGCGCTAATTAGCTAATTAAGTCCTCTGTGGTAAGGAATTCATCCTGTGCTACAAGAAAAATGATAATATTAATCCTTGAGGTCGCTGTATGAGGCAGTTGTGGTCCCATCATTCAAATAGTAAGAGTCATGGGCACTCACTGAAGTCTAAGTAGAGAAGCTGAGTCACTGCTATAAAACAGTTTAAGTCCAAACTTATTAAATACTAATAATGTTTGGTGTTCACTGGTATGAAATTGTGGTAATACAATCCTTCTAAGATATCTAAAAATCTCTGGTCATTGGTGTATATACTAATAACAATTGACTTTTGCTGGTAATCCTTCTGAGAAATCTAAAAATCTATGGAAAGTAATGAAATCACACATTTAGGTAAAGTGGGTAAGCAGGGGTAAGCAACACACACATAAGTAAAGATTCAGCAAGGTTACGGTGGAATCTTGAGGGTGGGAATATATATATAAGTCTGAGGTTGTTTGCAAGAATAGACTGTCAACACTGATAGAAGCGACATTGTCCTTGAGAAGAGAGGTGGAAGTTTTATCAATCAGCCGAATAGTCCTATCAGCACACAGCTGGTAGGGGAGTGCTGGGGAAGAGTGTTGTGTTTATATAACATCCAGAAGATATTTTGTCTATAGCCAGTTAGCAGAAGTTGCCAAGGCCACGTTGGGGCGCCAGATTTAGAAAAACAATAAATGTTGTGGTTCAGGCATTTGTGAATTTTCAACGACCTAAAGAGTTTTACTAGTATGTCTCGATTGCGAATCCAAATAGCCAAATTTCTGGAACTTTCCGCAGATATCGAGCGTACAACTTCTCCAAGATTATGTCCTTTAACCTTTGAGTCCAACTGCTGCCAGGCTGCGATTCTGTTCAAGAATCGTGTCCAGCTTGCGATCCTGCTCTCTTAACATTCCAGTCTGAGTGTTGATCAATCTACAAACTCCATCCAACATCGCAGGCAGCTTTGGAATGCTTTGAACAGCCGCCCATGTTTTGCAAATCGCTCGATAAGCCAGGCAACCACCAACTCCAAAAAGCAACCATGTCCCTAATTACACTGGTTTGACAGCACCACTGGGTCTTTTGGTAAAAAAGCAGGGTATGAGAAATCTTAATGCATCACTGAATTGGAACACAGACGCGACGAATCGTTCATTAAGTTTAAACACCTGCTGTAGTTTGCTGCACAATTGGCTCTTTCAGGATTACTGTCTGCCTTTTCATTTAGATGTTTCTGTAACAACAGTGTTGTTTCAGCAAAAAGGGGGATACAGAGAGGTGATTCAGTATGTTAGCTGTATGCTAGATAATATGGAAAAAGACATGTTGATCTGAAACAATGGTTGAGATGTGGATTTATGACTGCAGCACAGAAGCCAATCAAACATGAAAATGAAATGAGATTTGTGGCTCGAGCCTTGTTGCCTAAAAACGTAGCAGGTTATGCACGCAGCTTCAATTTAGTAAGTGTTGAAGCAGAGACCTTTGAACATCTAAACTTGAAAAAATCAAACAACATCACAAAAGGGGTTCTCCCCTTGAGGAACTTACTGTGTGGAAGAGAAAAGGAGCAAAAGAAGAAGATGGCCTTTGGAGAGGCCCTGGTGGTAAAGTTGTGATGCCACCAAACATGAGAGAACACATTTCGGAAGAGGCACATGGAACATCACATGTAGGTATTTCGCAGGTGCTTATCAATCTAGAACAATGGTGGCACCCATATTTAAAGATATGGTGAATTGTTCCATCTGTGGATAATTTAATCCAAAACTTACTATGCATTCATCTCCAGGTAAGTTTAGACATGGCTCCCGGAAAAAGATAAGGTCTGATAATGGAAATTATTTCAGGACCAAGGATCTACAACAGGTGGAACAAATGTTGGGACTAAAACACGATTTCGGGACAGTATATCATTCTCAGTCACAAGACAAGGTTGTAAGAATGAACCAAATATTGAAAACAAAATTGGCTAAAATCTGTGCACAGACTAAATTAAATTGGGTGGATACATTGCCAGTTGCTTTGATGTCTGTCCGGATGTCTGTCAATTAGTCCACAGGTTACACCCCACATGAACTACAGACTGAGAGAGTCCTCCTGGGACCAGCACAGCGGATACCAGACAAACAGGTGAATCTGCACAATTATCTTTTAACATTTCTTTAATGAGTTGCAGACCCTAGCAGCAGAGTTCTCCAGAGGACCTGAGGGAACAAGAGGCCCATGTGGAATCAGGAGTCACCTGGGTGTGGCTCAAGGTCATCAAACGGAAGTGGCAGGAACCCAGATTCACAGGCCCGTTCCAAGTCCTGGAAAGAACATCTCATGCAGTTCGTCTGAGAGGAAAAGGAGAAACCTGGTATCATTGGAGCCAGTGTGTGAGAAGCCTACAAAGTCACAGGCACCAGAGGTGTCTTAAAGGGGCAGAATAATTCCCCTGGAGGCTCACAGATGATCGCACTGGGCTGAAGAGGATTTATCCACTCCAGAGACTTTTTCTTTTAGTTTCCAAGATTAAAAGAAGAGGAGTTATCCACTACAAGGAGTCATTACATTCAACTAATCAACAGATTAATTCAGGACTGGGAATCAGGAACATATGTGACTCTTGATTCTGAATATGTGATCATTGAATGTGGTGTTTCTCTGTTTAATTAATCTTTGGATCATTGTTTATGCCATTTGTTGTTTTATGTATTTGATGTATGACATTTAATCAACATTCCTGAGTAAATCCCACAGTGTGTGTGAAGGTTATAAGCTCCTGGATAAGTGGTATTGATCTGGTACAAAGGATAAAAATGGTGATGCATTTCTGGGATGTTAGTTGTAAATGGAAATGTGGGGGGAGGTTTAATAATGACACTTGTGGGAATAATTGTATTCTTGTTGTGTGATCTTTTCCAGAGTGTTGAGCACACTTCCAGTCCCAATTTCCGCAGCCATCGTCATCTACTCGGAAAATTACTGAAACATCAGATACATGCATTAAAAGACATGGAGGTACCGAATTAGCTTATGTACTTGGCTCGGACACCAGGATCTCTGTTCCTTGTGAGGGTAGGGAGCTAGCCTGGACTAAATATAATGTGTATTTGAGTATCTATCAGAAAGGTGCAGTGGATGGCATAGAGAACATCGGCATGCCAGCCCAGGGTTTTGTCATTTGGGACACTAAACAAGGCCGAATACTGTCAGATAATCCATATGCAGAAACATTTCAGCATTTGGTGACCTTGGCTAGAGGACAAGCGAAGGGTAAATTGACAACTGGAGGTATTAATCCAATAGTACTCAGCATTGGAGGAATACAGAGCAACCCCTACCACAACCCTAATATCACAATAATGCCACCAACTCTTAAATGTGGAAATATGAGTTCCGGATTTTATCTGTATTTAGGAGAACATTTGCCTGGATGGCTTGCACGAGATCAGGGTAGAATTGTTAGAATTAATCTTATTACTTTTATGGCCAGAGATGGGGAAGTGGAAACCCCTGTGGTTCAGATTGACTATAACACCTTAACCCCGGAAGATGTTATCCAAGGGGCTCTGGGATTTACAGAGTCCAATTTGTGGTTGACATGGATGGCTCAGACAGCACGTCAGTCGGCCATGAGCAATTGTATAGCATGTGCGGCTGCTAGACCAACTCGGGTCACTGTACCTGCTCCCATATATGAGAATGCAGATCCACTAGGATTTAAATGTATGCTTCTGTTAACTCATGGTAAAGAAAACCCTGCATGTCATACTTTAGCAAAGGTGTTTCCGGTAATTATCAATAGCTCACGGGTAGGCCCTTTTTCTCCTCAGAGGGAGGGATATGATTATCCCTGTTTCAATTTTACAGGGGTTACTAAAAAACCCACATTTAAAACTGGGAACTGTCTCTCCATCATGGTGTAACAAAACTTACCCAGCTGGCACTGTAGGACACTGGGCCCGAGAAGGTTTATATTACTATTTTGGTGGAAATATTTCGTTAGTCCAAATTTCCCCTAGGGCAGTAGGAAGCTGTGCAATGGTGCAGCTGGTGGCTCCATTGCTTCTGTGGGGGGAGAAATCACCAGATGGAGGAAAGGTGAGGAAGACCAGATCCTTTGATCTTATGGACAGTTCATTAACTTATATTGATGCAATCGGTGTTCCGCGTGGAGTTCCTGACGAGTATAAATTAGTTGATCAAGTGGCAGCTGGTTTTGAAAATTTACCAGTAATTTCAGTAGTTTTTCTTGTAACCCCAAATAAGAAGGTAGACAGGATCAATTAAGTTGGCAAATCTGACACGAGACGTGGTTGAAGGGTTGGCAGAACAGTTGGTACCTACTTCTCTTATGGCTGTGCAGAATAGATTGGCTCTGGAAATGTTGTTGGCTGAAAAGGGGGGGGTGTGTGCAATATTTGGTGACATGTGTTGTACCTTTATTCCAAATAATACTGCTCCTGATGGTTCAGTGACTCGAGCATTAGAAGGCTTGCATACGTTAAGTAAGGAAATCCATGAATATTCAGGAATTGGAGGGGGACTGGAGAAGTGGTTCACCAACACCTTTGGTAAGTGGAAGATTATAATTATCTCATTGCTGATTTCATTATCTGTATTTTTTGGTATTCTAGTAACGTGGATGTTTTTGTGTGCCATGTATTCGCTCCCTTACAGTTGAATAAGGGGCACTCACTCATGAACCTCCATATAATATGATGCAAAATGTTGTTGCTGAAGGTTGGGAATTAGTGGCCCAGTTGTAATTCATGGATTTCCTTTGTTACTTCGCAGAATACTAATCTTTTGGTGTGCCAATTTGACCTTATTGTTATTTTTATTTGTTTCTTATCATTCCTACATCTTTGAATATTGATCTCTTTTGCAGAGGTCAAAAGGGGGAACTGTTGAGAATTAAAATCATGTACTTTCATGCTATTAATTCAGTTCGCATGTATAACCATAAAACTGAGACATAACATGTATTGTGAGCCTGAGAGGGAGAAGTCAGAGGTCACAGCAGGCTTCAGGTTAGAGAAAGGGTTAATCCCAGGTCAGGATGTTCAGGATTTTCCCAGCAGCTGTGAGCAGAAAATGCCAGCTGTTAGTCATAATACAGGCAATAAAGTACTCCCATAGTAGTTACTAATTTATAGTGGTGACACGAGAACATAGAAAACTCCATTAAGTGACCTGTGGCTTCGTAAACAAACCTCAAGCTTTGAAGTAAGGGTATAAAATGCTTTGACACTGATTGTAAGACAGACCACTTGGTGAAGCCAGCCATAGCTTTGCTGCTGACCGAGCTCTCCATTAGGGCCCTTATGTAATCTTTATTTGTATCATTCTTTTTGTATTCAATATGCATTAGGAATTATTGGACTCATCATTTACCAAATTAAACTTGTGTTAATCTTAATTTCCTGCTCTTCATCTGTTCTTTCTCACAACATCTGGACTAGGGTGTTGAGGCTGTATTATTATATATGGTGGAATCATTTTACCTCAACAAATTCCATGTGTTAATTCATAGTTTTGATGCCTTCTCTGTTAGGCTACAAGAAAACTCTTTAATGAGAAGGTGTGTCCAACGTTTGGTCTGTTTTGTATATATTATGCTCTTAAAATACATATTCAAAATAAAATTTTCTATATATACATATATACAATACATTACATTTATTATATATATATTATATATTATTTATTTATATATAATTTTATATTTTTTTTTTTTTTTTTTTTTTTTTATATAGATATTATATATATATATTATTAAAATAAGATAATAGATGAAGATGTGTATTCTTTTATACATATAAAATTTTTGATTATTGATTGATTGATATATATAAAGTATATACATTATATCTACGGGGTTTTGGGCAATGAAACTAAACCCTGGTTTTTGACCCCAAAAATTTTTTTATTGGTGGGAGGGCCCCCCTTTTTAGCCCAAAACGGCGCATTCATCTTGGAAAGACAATACAAATCCCGCACGTTCGAGGGGTTTTAAACCATTCTTCTTGCAGGGGGTGGCCGGGCAGTATGCTCTGGTGGAGGAAAAAATTTCCCGACTCGCTCCCCAAACAAACCCAAAATGGCTCAATAATATTTTGATCTTGACTGTGCAGGCCCCTGGGAGATTTCAACTTCACTTTTATTTATCAAAACCAAACTTTCACCCTCTTGCTTTTGTACTGGTGCATTGTCATCCTGGAAATGGCCCACCTTCAGGGGTCAATGTTTGAACCATTTGATGCACATGGTCCTCAAGAATGGTTCGGTAATCCCTTGGGAGGGACGTGCCCATCTACACAAATATTGGGCCAAGGAATGCCATGGGTATTTCAGCCCAAACCATCACTGTCCACCCCCATGCTTCCTCTAAGCAGCAACGTCTGGTGGTACGCTGCTTTGGATTTCTCCACTTTTTTTTCCCGGGTGTAGGGAAAACAGAAAAGGGGACTCATAGAGAACAATACTTTTCACATTGTCCACAGCCCAAGTTTTTGCCCCTTTTGCACCTTGAAACCGATTTTGGGCTTTGGCATGATGCCAAGGGTTTTGGCTATAGCACCCCCGGCCTGTTATTACCCTGCGGACCCCCGACGGCATTCTGGGGGAAAACAGGAGGTTGAGGGGCACATTTAATTCTGCCTGTTTGGGGGCAGCCGTGGTTTTATTTTTTTTTGGATACAGCCCGGGGTTACACCCGAACATCCCTTTCAGACCGTTTCCTTTTGCGTCCACTTAATCCTGTTTTGATGTGGTTCGTCCCTTTTTGGGGGTATCTGACATTACCCTGGTACCTGGGTCTTGATGCTCCAAAACTTCTGTCGGATCTTTCTTTTCTGTTTTTTTTTGGTGCGTTTCTGTGCTTACCCTAGATGGCGTGGAAACCGGGGAGAGGTGACAGGTTTTTCATCATTCCCTTGTTACCTCTGAGGAGTATATTGGAAGGCTCCACAACTCCGCCAAGTGGGGTTGTCCTTTTGGTACAGCCAAACTCTTATCTTGTTTTTCGTCCCCTTAAATCTAGTAATTTTAAATTTTTTCCTTGCAAATTACCCAAACCTGCCCTTGCTTTTTGTGGGCCTCTGCCTGGTTCTCACTTCTGGAAAAAGCTATCCCTCCATGATCAAGCTCTAGCCTTTCGTTATTTCATTGGGGCCCACCGGTTCGCAGCCTCCTGAATCTCCTCCTTGGATCACCCTTCAAGAACCTGTCCACCTTCCTCCTCCACTGCACCCACTTCCGAAACCCCGGACCATTGTATTCATCCTGGCAAACATTATCACTCTTTTCTGTACTGCAGGGGTTAATACAACTATTTGTCTCTCTGCACCATCCTCTGGAGTCATTCCACCAACCCAGATAAGGCTGAATATTATTTAAGTTATGACCTTAAGTATTCCCTACTCACCATCCTGTTTCGATTTTACAGTGGTTTCCCGGTTCAAGAGCCCAGCACATTCATCTATCTGTAATAAACACTTTACCGTTTAAAACTCGTCTCCTGGATTGGCTTTCCTGCAAGTGATGTGGGTCAAATCTGTTTTAAAAAACATAAATGACACTCGCTGTCTTGGTCCAACAGATGCGCCCTTAGCAAAGACGTGCACCAACAATTTGTCCTCTTTAGAACTCTCGTCATGATCACCATCAATGTTGTGTGCCACTCACTTCAATATTTGAGACAAAACAACTGTTGACTCTTACCCTGCTAATGAACCATTGTCACACTCTGCTAATACTGGCTGCAATGTGCAATCAATGAAGACTGGCAATACCAGGCTGGTCCATTTAGCAATGAACTCCCACACATAAAAATGACAGCGTGTTCAGTTTCATTGTCCAACCCCTTATTATATAATATACAGAGGTTGGACAATGAAAACTGAAACACCTGGTTTTAGGACCACAATAATTATTAGTATGGTGTGGCTCCGTTTGCGGCACCAATACAGGTCATTCGTCTGGAATGGACAATACAAAGTCCTGCACAGGGTCAGAGGATTTAAGCCATTCTTCTTGCAGGAATAGTGGCCAGGTCACTATGTGATACTGGTGGAGGAAAACGTTTCCTGACTCGCTCCTCCAAAACACCCCAAAGTGTCAACTAATATTTAGATCTCGGTGACTGTTGCAGCGCAATGCGGAGAAGTTCAACTTCATGTCATGTTCATCTAAACACAATCTTTCACAGTCTTGCTTGTGTGTATTGGCTGCATTGTCATCCTGATACACGGCACCGCATTCAGGGTACAATGTTTGAACCATCTGGATGCACATGGTCCTCAAGACTGGTTCGGTAGTCCTTGTGCAGTGACGCGCCCATCTAGCACAAGATTGGCAAGGAATGCCATGATATGGAAGCCTAAACCCATCACGGATCCACCCCCTGCTTCCACTCTGGGCATGCAACAGTCTGGGTGGTACGCTCTTTGGGGCTTTCCACACGGAACTCTCCCGGATGTGGGGAAGGAAAACAGTAAAGGTGACACACACCAGAGAACAATACAGTTACATTGCCACCGCCCAAGAATTGCGCTCCCTGCACCATTGAAACCGACGTTTGGCATTGGCGTGAGTGCCAAAGGTTTGGCTATAGGAGCCCGGCCGTGTATATTGACCCTGTGGAGCTCCCGACGGTCTCCCCTGTCTTTTGGCCGCACGGGACAATGGCGAAAAGCGGCTATAAAATGCTCAGGGGAGCCACAATATTAACACTGGTTTGCCTGTCTGCATCTCTGTCTTTCATTAGGAGAAAGACGGGTGCGCCCAACCTGCATAGGTTAGGAGTGAGAACCCGATGCCCGAGAAGGGGATTTGGTGGAAGGTGGAAAATTAAATGGGACCTGAGGTCTCACAGCGACCTGCTCCACTCGGGACCTTCTGCTCTCTCTCGTACGATTATCAACCCTAGCAGCTAAAGCGATCAATTCGTTAAGAGTCTTAGGTTCATCTAAAAGTGCTAACTCATCTTTAGCAGTCCAGGGACTGAAAAAAGGCTGCTTTAAGTGCACAGTTGTTCCAGCCAGAAGTGGCTGCTACGGTGCGGAGGAAAACGTTTGTTTAAACTTCTGCACAAAATCATCAAAGGAACACCCGAACTGGTTACAGTTAGGGAAGCGAGCCTCCGCCCACCTTAAAGCTTTACCAGTCAATAAACCAAGAATATAAGAAATCGTCACATCGTCATGTGGGAAGGATTGCGGGGAGCGATTGAAAACAAGCGAACACTGAAGAAAAAAACTCCGACAATCACCCACCTCTCCAGAATACATCTCTGGGTTAGGGTAAATGAAGTAACACGAGTGAGGAAGCTGCTTTGAGACCGGGGATGCTTTGGCGCCCTCTGCTGTAGTGGATGTTTTGGCTGAGTGTGTTGAAGCATTGATGCAATTTGCTCAAACTGTAAATTGGTCTGTCTCTGCTGCTCTGCAAGGGAACGGAGAGATGAATCATGAGCTTGTATTTGCGAAGTATGTTCAGATAAAGTTCTCTTGAGTGCACCTACTGGGTCTTGTTGGACTGGGTATTCTGTCATAGTTTTTGGTACTGATCTGACCCACATGCAGAGACACACTCAGGAGACTCACAGAAAGTTTAAGGGTTTTATTTTTACAGGAGTGGTATGGGTTTGAGATCCTGGACGGGGAACTCACCAACTGCACAGAAGATGGGAGAGAAGGTAAGACCAGAGAAAATAAACAGTTGTTGTTAAGCCAGCTGGTTACTATGCTTACAAGGGGTGGAAGCAGAACCGCCAGAGGGATGAGAGATGCGGGGTCTGGGAGTGCAACACAGAAGCTGTTCTGAGGAGGTAGGTCCTTCCAGAGGTTAGACACTTGAAGACAGTTTTTCAGAAGCTCAAATCCAGGATTGTGTGTGGAGTATGAGATGATGATGTGAAGCACAGGTTGGAGGTACTTGCGTGAGAGCTCGTTGGAGGGTGGACAGGGTTCGCTTATGACTTGAGCCGGATGGTCGAAGAGCCAGGAAGCTGCCAGCTTGATCTTTGTCGGAGGTCAGGAGACGATCTTTGTCCGGAAACCAGAGAACACTCTTTAAGCAGAGTCTGGAAACAAACTTGAACTCAGCCAGGTCTGGAAACAACCTGAGGAGGAGGATACACTTGAGTTAGTCAAAGCTCACGAGAAACAAGAAAGCTGCAAATAAGAGCTTAAGCTTGGCGAGAGTTTGTTACCACTGATGGCTAATACTCAGGCGTCGAAATGCTGGCAGCTTACAGTCTAAATACACCTCAGGTATTTAGCCAACGTGAAACACCTGTCACCTCTGCACTTGTGAGCTCCAACACCATCTAGTGACCAAGCAGAGTAAATAGCAGGCAAACACAAACAAACAGCAAACTCTCAGACCCCGACAGTAGGTCTGTATGTGCATCCATTTGATAACATTATTATTGATTGGATAATATTTTTTAAACAAAAAATTTAATCTATTCATTTTACCTCATACAGCACAAAATCCAAAGATGCAAAGGTGAGACACTCGTCACGCATCAGATCTTTTATGGGAACTCCAACTCATCATACGGCATCTCAGATTCCCGTCAAAGGCCATTTCGAAGCAGCTTAGACTGCAATCAAAGCCTTAATGTAATTTAAATTTCATGTTTAGGCAAACAGGCCTAAACTATTTACACATCATCATGGTAAATCTCTTTAAGTTAAAGGTTTTATCACAGAATTTTGGCCGAGGCCCTGCTACTAAACCAACATCTTCCAAAAGCCGCAGAGCCCCACCACCCCCTAATCTATCTCCTCCTAATCAGGACCTTCAAATCACTTCTCTGTGATACAGTCTGGGCCCCAGCGGTAACTCTATCAGAAATGAGCATGTCCAGGAAAAACTGGGCCTATCGAGATAGTTGTAAAACCTCTGTACTTATACGTGACAGAAAGTAAAAGCTAAAAGGATAAGAGACAGTATAAACAATCAAAAAAAAAAAAACTGTCAGGTCACAACCACAGACACAGAGTTTGAATATCCCATCAACCCAACAGTCATCTAAACTGGCTTTATGAACCATTAGAGCTCGTGTCAGGAAAATCTTTTTTAATCAATGAATTTCACTCCCTGACCACATCTTGACGCTTATTTTTTAACAGAAACATGGTTACCATGAATTCTAATGAGCTCCCATTCTGATAGAGTCGACGGCCTCCCCGAACTACAATTTTCTTTGTGAGAGCAGACAGCAAAGAAAAAGGTGGAAGGTGGCCACTTGTTTAAAAGATTTACTAAAGTGTAAAAAGTTTATTCTGGCAAATTTTACTCTTTTGAATATTTGGCTCTCCAGGTAAAGAGCCTGGTCCGAAACCATGTTCTTGAATATTCCAAGGCCTTCTAACCAAAACAAACTTTGTCAGTGATTTTAATGAAGCTTTTATCTGTGATGTGTTGATTATGACCTGTTTAATATTGTGCGGCGACTTCAAACATTCACATGGACAATCCTGAAGACGAAGTGCAATAGATCTATGTGACATTCTTAGAAATGTTGGTTTGACTCAACATGTTAAACAGCAAACGCACAAACAGGGACATATTTTGGACTTGATCATCATTAAGGGTCTAAACATTTCCAAGGTGTCTGTAACTGATGTTACCGTCTCTGACCACTTTTCTGTTATTTTTAAAAGCATCATCTCCAATGACTCAGTTTGCCAAAGAGACATGATAAGAAAACACATCTTTAAGGACGGTGCCACTGAAACCTTTAACCAGATTTACTCTTCTACCTCCACTTTGCCCTGTAACACTGTAGATGAGCTGGTAGTTAACTTTCATTCTAAAATCTCGGACATCATTGATTCAGTTGCTCCAATTAAAGTGAAAGTCGTTTCTGGGAAGAACATGTCTCCGTGGAGAAGTGCTCCACCAGTCAGAAGTGAAAAAAAGGAGTGTCGAAAAGCTGAACGCAGGTGGCGAAAGACTGGACTCCCGGTTCACTATATTATCTATAAAGAGAGACTATACAGATATAACCTACAACTGAAAAATGCAAGGGAATCTTTCCTTTTTGAGATCATCAGCAAAAATAATAACAAAGCTTGTGCCTTATTTAACATGGTCGACAGGTTAACAAACCCTCCTGTAACTGTAGCATCTGAACTCCACTCCACCAGGGCCTGCAATGAATTTGCTACCTTCTTTGCTGAAAAAACCCAAAAGATCAGAGAGGCAGTCAGCACATACACATCAACTCCAGTACCAAAGTTGTCTCCAACTAGAACTGATTTTGACAAATTTTCCCAATTTCACCAAATAAACTACAAACACTTCGTACAAAAATCGTACACCAACTAAGCTCTTCTTCCTGCTCTCTCGATGTTTTACCCACAGCTTTCCTTAAGAAAGCTTTGCCCGTAATAACATCTGATTTAACACAAATAATAAACACGTCCCTTTTGTCAGGTGTTTTCAGCAGCAACATCAGCAATATATCAGCAATTATAAAACCTCTATTGAAAAAGAGCAACTTGGACAAGCTGCTACTACAGAACTACAGGCCTATCTCAAACCTCCCCTTCATCAGCAAGATTATTGAAAAAGCTGTGTTTCAACAGTTAAACAACTTCCTAACAATGACCAGGTGCTTCGATGTCTTCCAGTCAGGCTTCCATGCTCACCACAGAACAGAGACTGCCCTTCTCAAGGTGTTCAATAACATCTGTATAAATGCAGACTGTGGAAGAACCACAGTGCTGGTATTATTGGACTTTAGTGCAGCATTTGACACTGTTGATCACTACATTTTATTAGAGCGCCTGGAAAGCTGGGTCCGCCTTTCTGGTACAGCACTCGATTGGTTTAAATCCTACTTGAAGGACAGGATATTTTTGCCACATGTGGTGTTTCCCATGGATCCATCTTAGGGCCCCTCCTATTCAATATTTACATGCTCCCCCTAACTCAGATTTTAATAAACAACAAGGTAAGTTATCATCACAATGCAGATGACACACAGCTATACATTACAATGTCACCAGGTAACTGAACCCATTTAAGCGCTTGGTAAATGCTTAAAAAAATCAGTGCATGGAAGTGCCAAAATTTTCTTCATTTGAGTCAAAACAAAATTAAAGTAATATATTTTTTGGACCAAAGGAAGAGCATTTAAAAGTTAGCACAGAGCTTCAGGTAATACAGCTAGAAACCACCACTCAGGCTCGAAACCTGCGTGTAGTGATGGACTCAGACCTGAACCTTCAGAGGCACATAAAGACGGTAACAGGGTCAGCCTTCTATCACCTAAAGAATATCTCCAGGATTAAGGAACTAATTTCTCAGCAGGACCTTGAAAAACTAATTAATGTGTTAATCTTTAATAAAATTGATTTCTGCAACAGTATTTTCACAGGTCTGCCATTAAAAGTCCATCAGACAGCTGCAGTTGATCCAGAATGCCGCTGTGCGCATCCTCACTAAACTTGAGAAAGTGGAACTTTGAGAAAGTACGAACTTTTCTGGAACTTTCAAAATAAATCGCATTAACCTACTTCCAGCACAACCAGAAACAGGGAATAACAGCAGACTTCCCGTGACGTCACTGTCCGAATAAAACCCCGCTTTTGCAACAAACTGACCTCTTCCACGCAGGTCCCCAGAGGAACTGGAGGGAGGGACACAGTGCGCTAATGTCTCTTTGCGGGCAAACAGACATAACTCTTCAAACTGGATCCAAGAGTGTCATACGATCACACGATCATATGCACTAAGTTAAGTAGGAATAAATTGCTGTTTGTGTATCCGGTATTCATTCATGAACGGGGGTAATTAAGGTACAAGCGTTGCTTGACTTTCTCTCTGAGGTCTACAGAAGCAAACTATGTTGTGTTTGGGCAGAGAGTAGTTTAGACTGAAATTTTCTAAACCTTTTTCGTTTTATGACGTTTGGTTTTGTTTATGTTGAAAACTCAGCCATCTTATTGCTAGCAGATTATCTGCTCACCATATGTGCTCAGTTTGTATGTTCTGTGTTTGTGTTTTTTTTTTAAAGTTAAGACAAACTTTATTTAAAGGGTGATTTTAAACAAAGAAGATCGGCCATAACGCGCCATCCACGCTTATGCATTAAAGGTATGTGTTTGATTCTGATGATAAGCTATAAGCTTCTTTTGTTAGCTTCAACCGCTAACAGCTAAGAACACCTGCTTGCCTGCTAAAGATCATTTACCCAAATAGGTTGTTAGTATTCAATCTAGTTAAATCATAACCCTAATTATTTTACTAAACTTGATAACTAAGTAACACAATTAAGCCCATTTCTCAAAGATTTGGTTTTTATTCAAAATAATATTTTTAAATATTATTTTAATAAATAAAGGCAGCTACTTAAACACCGTTGAAAATTGGTCAACTATTTATTTCAAATAAATAGAATAAATCAAACATATATCACACAAAAGCTTCCATTACTGGATAAAATTGCTTAATTTCTGAACATTCTTGATTCAATATAAATATTAATTACGAATTCAAAGGCCCAGTGTGCACATTACATAATACATGAACATTTCATTTAAAAAGCTACGACATCAAGAAATAAACACTGTTACAGGAAATCTATTTTAGAAGTGATAAATAGTTAAAATTTCACAAGATTAAATAAAATAATTCATATTGAGTCCTCCATCATGGTACACTTCAATATAATGTATCAAATAGGAAATATATCGGGGCATTGTTGTAGAGGTTGTAGTCCATGACACAGCCATCCTGGGTTTGATTCCTGACCTTGAGGCTTTTGCCTTCTCTCTCTGCCTATCTGGTAACTGTCAATGAAGGCCACTATAGGCAGAAATATATTCTTAAAAAGCACGAAATATGTCAAAGTGTTGAAAGTATTTTCGACCAAAAACAGTCTTGTTTTAAGACTGATCCTCCCCTTCACCAATGTCCCACTCTGCAAGTTCATCTTCACTCTCTGCCTCATCACTTATTTCAACCTTGGTTTCTTCCTGTGTGATGTAGCTCAGGTCCATATTGGAGGCAAAGCCTGAGCTTGAATCTGCATTGGCTATAGAGTCCTTCTGGAAGGAGATCAGAGGAACATTTGTTCATAAAGATGCTGCAACACCTTAAAATCTTCCAGTAGACCTGTAGGGAATTATTTTATTGGTAATATTTAACATAAAAAATGTAGAAATTAAACTGAAGTGAATCGTACACTGAAATTTTGGTAATCAATAACAAATAACAATGCTTGTCCTGATCAATTATGTAGGCCTGTTGTTGGGACCCACAGCCATGGAAACATTAAAACTCCGGTACAAACTTTTCTGGAACTTTCAAAATAAAGTGCATTAACCCTCCAGCATAGCCAGGAAACGGGGTAACTGCGGACTTCCTGTGACGCTACTGTCCAAATAAAAGCACCCCCTTTCCAATGGTCCGACCTCTTCCACTGCTCCTCTGCGGGACCAGGATAGGGGAGACAACGCGCCAATGTCTCTTTGCTGGCAAAAAGACATAAACTCTTCAACTGGATCCGAGAGTGTCATAAGATCACCGATCATATGCACCAGTTAAGTACGAGTGAATCACTGTTTGTGTACCCAGTATTCATTCATAAAAAGGGAAATTAAGGTATAAGCATTGCTTACTCTCTCTCTGAGGCCTGCAGAAGCAAACTGTCCCAGAGAAGTTCCCTACAGAGACGCGGTCTCTACGAAGCCGAGCGGAGCGGTTTTCCCTTCATGAGAGAAGGACAAGTAACCGCATCACCGTGGTAACGTGCAGTTTTGGCCGGCCGACAGAACAGCCGCCACTCCCCACAGCTAAGGAGGTCAGCTGTAGCTAACCGTTTAAAGACTGTGGACGTTTCTTCAAACTTCGCCGCCCTGGACAACGTTCCTCACTACAGTTCATAGGGTTAAGTGTTTGAGCAGAACAATATAGAAGTGATTTAGGTTGAAATGATCTAAACGTTTTTCATTTTATGAAGTTTGGTTTTGTTTGTGTTGAACTCAGCTATCTTGGTGCTAGCAGAATATCTGCAGCACACGTGTTCAGGTTGTGTTCTGTGTTGTGGGTTTTAAAGTTAAGACAAACTTTATGTAAAGGGTGATTTTAACACAGAAGGTTGATCATAACGCGCCATCCGCGGTTATGCATTTTAACCCTTATATTAACCCTGGTATTTTAAAGGTATGTGTTTTGATGCTGGTGCTAAGCTTTTTTTGTTAGCTTTAACTGCTAACAGCTAAGAACCCGTGCTTGCGGCTAAAGAATATTTAACAGAAAGGTTGTTAGTTTTCACGCTAGTGAATAATAGTCCCTAAACATTATTTTACTAAATCTGATGACTAAGTAAACACCATTAAGCCCCATTTCTCCAGAAAGATTAGGCTCTTTTCCAAAATATTCCCTTAATAATATTTCTTTAAATATTATTTTAATAAATAAAGGCAGCTAATGAGACAACGTTGAGAATTAGTCTTCCAGAAGGTTGGTTTTATTCAGCAGATCATTCTTTAAAACATTATTTTATTAAAATAATATTTTATCTGATCTTGCATTGTAAAGGGTTGTCCAAAGGTATGCTGATTATTGCATAAGTTAGTTCCAAGACTAACTTCACTTCACTTCTAGATTCTTTAAGATAATCCTTGGTTCTCAAACATAAACATTGCATGGTAACGTTGCATTTCTCTTCGGTCATGGTTTTCAATCATCTTTAATCAACTTGTTTATATTGTACATAGCCCATTAGTCTTCCCTATTCTTTAATTCTGCTTGGTAGTTTAGTTGAATTGTTTTAGCATAGCAAAGAGTTTGTTGATTGAAATATGTTTGACTTTGAGTTGACTTATTTTTGTTAACAAATTCTTGTATTTTAAGAAATTGTGTGAATTCATTCCATGTATGTGCAGAGTTTATGCTGTTCAATAGTGTCAGAGCTCGTCTCACACCTTTCTATTTTTTCCTAATACCACCACCTTACCGTGCTGGTATTCACAGGACAACCCTTAACAAACCGAAATATTATTTAATAAAATATTAATATTAAATATTAAATACTATTGGCAGATTCATAATCCCAACAATGTTACTAAGTTCTGGAAATTCTTTTTATTTTTTTATGTGTATTAACAATATTAAAAATTGGTTTATTAAAATTAAGATTACTTTGCAAAGTGGGATTTGCTTTTTTGTATTATTTGTTTAAATCAATACAACCAATCCTGTGTACATCACAGCTTATTATCAACATCAACATATGCGGAGTCAAATTTGAAATTATTCAACGAAGTCACCAAGTGGTAGAGTTGGGGAATGCTGGTAGAGCTCGGGGTTGGTGGTCATAGCTCACCATGTTCTGGATGAATGTTCATTCTGAGTTTGCATAAGCTTGCAGTCATGTTTCCCATCCTATGAGCATATTCAAGTTTTTTGAATCCACTGTTCATTGGAAGGTCAGTAAGGTTTAAGCCAGGTAATAGTTTTTAATGAGAAAACTGTAGCTGAATCTTGCTTTGAGGTAGAAATCCTCTAAGTCTAAAATGGAGCCATGGCTTAATGTGACGACACACCCCTACAGACAGCATTGCTTGCAAGCTGAACATAAATGGAAGAAGGACAATTTACACATGTCAATGAAAATATTGAGAAACTGACTAAAGGATTATCAGAGAACTGTTAAAAAAGTAAAATCTTAGCACCTCTCTAATATTTTTGCAAATAACAGTAAGTCTCCTGGGTTTTTATTCAAGACAATTAACTCTGCCTTAAATCCATGCACTTCAGCAATGACTAATGTTGGACATAACCCCACAAGAGTGATTAAAATTGTTTTTAATACAGTTGGGAACTGGGGTAATAGAGCCTTTTCTGTGGCAGCTCCTAGACTTTGGAATAAACTCCGGGCCGACTCTTCGTGTCAAGACTTAAGACATATGGTTTTTAATACATAGAAGTGTGACACTTTTTACATCACTTTTTTATTGTGTTTTCTTATCCTAATGCTATTTTACTGCTTGTTTTTTTGTGTGTTTTATCTTATTTTACTCACTGTAAAGCAGTTTGGTTAACCTAGTGGTTACTGTAAAGCTATACAAATGAATAAATACATTATATATATTCTCAACAAGTTTGGGAAATACTCAAAATCTGCAAACTGTCCAGCAGAGGGGGGTAGAGGCATTGTCACGTGTGTTTTTTTTATTTATGAGGTTTTAACGAATCTCAGTCTCAGCTTCCACCAAAATTCACCTAATGTTAGGCTACTTGTGCCAAAGTTTCCAATGAACCTTAAATCCCCTCTAATCAGTTGTAGTGTTAATTTACACTTTCTTGTTTATTATTTACATTCATTGTATTATCTTTGATAACTATGTTAGAAATAATATATAAGCATTTTTTGTGCACAATGTGGTCTAATTAATTTAGTTTGAAGTTGTTAAATAGGTTTTTTAACAGTCTATGTGCACCCATCTAGTGTTTTTTGTCTATTTTAATCCACAAGAACAGAGTTGTTGATGTGGGAAGTAGTAGTTATATTTGACCAGAAGGATACTTTTTGGCTCTTTTTTTACTTTGTTTATTCTAAAATAACTTAGTACTATCCATTAAATTAAGCAGTATTCAAGTGTACTTATAAATGTTTTACCATTGTTTGGACATGAAGTTGTAGAGCTTGAAGAGCTAATATTTGCACATTTGTAAAAAGGTGTCATGACAAGACTGATACTTTTTTATTATTAACTGGCAGTTGGGGTAAATGTAGTGATGTAGCACAGTAGATGTACAAGCAACAGTTAGGTTTAGTTTGAGTAATAACAACAGAAATAATAATACCTGTTTTTTTCTTGCAGCTTTCTGTTCTTTTGGCTCAGTTTCCAAAAATGCCACATAATGAATTAAGGTGACGATTCTGAAAGTGAAGAAGAAAGAATGGTTTATTTTATGTTCTTTAATTTTATTTAATTCTAGTTATTGAAATACTGTGGAGAAAAAGATATCTGATCAATAATCACCTGTGGTACAACATCCCAATAAACTGTAGCAAAACTGAAAGAGCAAAGCCCACAATGAACATGAGGCTTATTGGTTCAATTTTGATTTTTCCTCCAGTTTGATTAAGGTTCAAGTCAACAGTATTTATCTCGATGTTAAAGACCTCGAAGACCTGAAAGGTGAAGGCTGCCACCAGCCAGAAGATATTCAAGATGAAGAACGAAAAGCTAACCTATTTTGGGAAAGAAATACAAAGTTTAACCTGAACATGTCATATTTCCAATGTAAAATCTATTATATTCAAGTTCTCCACATTTACCTTGTTTCTCAGGTCTTGCAGGTCATTTTTAATCTGTTCCTGTTTTTCTTTGTCGTTTTGCAAAGGTTTCAGGTACTTTTCGATAAGTTCCTTCCAAAACTGGTTCTCATCCTGCAGGAATAAAACAGTTCTATGATTCAAGATAACTATAGATCATAAATAAAGATCTGAAAATAACATTGAAAACATTTTGAATAGATGGGAAAAAAATACTGCAGACTGAATATAGTCACAAATAAACCAATTAAATGCTATCGTTGTTAATATTTTGAAGTGCAGAAATGTTCTGGTATTGTTAAATCGTGTGTATGTTCATAAATAGAAAATACAGTTTTGTGTCAAAGACTAAAGGGCAAAACATAGGTATCGCACAATAAAAAAGGGAAAAAGTCTCCACATTGAACTGTTTTTGGCATGTCCGCACTGATCACAGTACGCCCGCCTATGTTCTGCCCTTAAATGTTGTTTAAAATTTATATCTGACAGATATTAGCTCAATGGAATTCTGTGAATGCACTCCTATAATGATTACAGACATATCACTGATGGATTCATATTATTCATTGCTAACAAATAAATAAGCCTTAAGTGTTTGGTTATATAAATAACAGGTGATTAACAAAGGTGCTAGCTGATGATGAGTGAGTAAAAAAGTGACTTCAAGAAATGAGTAAAAGGATTCATAACAGTTTGTCAGCACACTGTTTGGCAGCAAAAGCTCTATTAAGCAATCAAAAAGACATCACCTCGTCAAGAGAATCCTCCTGCAACTGCATGTCGCTGGACAAGCTCTGTAGTTGTGTTTTCCAACCTATGCAACAAAACATTGCAGAAATATAATAGATAACTTAATAATATCATCATTTTCTAAACCCCCTTCTGTCATGATTTGAGGTTGTTTTAGGTTTTTCTTTGGGTTTTATTTATTATTATTTCTAGTTTGTGTGTTTGATTTTTTCTAGTTTTTTTTCTGTATGTTATGTTTTCTCCCGATTAGTTTGTATCATTGGATTTCTGTTTTGCCCTAGTCACGTTTTGTTCTCCCTGTCTCTGTCAGCATAGCAATCAGCTTCATTCGGTCCACCTGCATCATGTAATCAGTCTTCTCGTTTCACCTGCACCATGTTCCATACTTCAATATTCTGTTTACTCATCGCGAAAACATCACTACTCCTTGCTGTAATCTGTGCCTTTTTTGTTCCTGTCTCTTTTGTGAGTTATTTGCCTTGCCAAAAAATAAACAGTTCTTACTTACGGTTAAGATGTCTGCGTGTCTGCATTTTGGGGTCTTCCACCCTACCTATTGTGGTATGGCGGAGGAAAAACCCCAAACACCCTCAAATCATGACACCTTCTTCCATACAGGGTAGCTGGTGCTTATCTCCAGCAGTTTATTTGGAGAGAGGCGGGGTACACCCTGGACAGATCACCAGTCCATCGCAGAGCAACACACAGGACAAACAACCATGCACACACTGATTCACATCTAAGGGCAATTTAGAGAGACCAATTAACTTAGCAGTCATGTTTTTGGACTGTGGGAGGAAGCCGGAGGGAATCCACACATACACGGGGAGAACATGTGAACTCCATGCAGAAAGACCCCTGGCTGGGGGTCAAACCGAGGACCTTGCTGCAAGGCAACACTGCTACCAACTTTGCCACTGTGCAGTCCACCTCAATAATATCGAGTTTATTAAAAGTCTATTGAAGAATTATCCTGTAGTACTATAGTATTATGGTACTATAAAAGTAACTGTTCCTTGCACTTACATTGAACTGGAGAATCAAAAACTGTCTCCTCTTCCCTAAAAGAAAAGGAAAAAACATTAGTTTCACTCAGGGCTTTATACTACTACTTTGCAGTTAAATTGTTTTACGTATATTTAAAACCTACTCTTGTTCGTTGTCAGAGGCATCATCCACAATAGTGTTCTGGGGTTGAGGTTCAGGCTGTGTAGGCTCTGGATTTAAGTTCTCCTGTCTTATGCCAAGCTGTTTGTCTTCTGATCTCTGGTTGGATGTTTTACAACATTTCATCCACGAGCAGAGCTGCTTAAAGGTGGTTTTTGCTGCAAAGGTGAAACAATGTTAGTTTAGTTGGCACATAGAACAACTCTGGTCTTATGGTGCCCCCTGTGTGGTGTAAATCTACCTTTTTGTGATTTAGTTTGTTGAACAGTTGCTGCAGTTGTTGCAGCCCCTGCAGCAGACTTGGTTTCTCTTGTGCCCCAAGAGATAATGTTCATATTGACTATGGAGTAGATGGTGAGCAGGAGGTAGGCACTGGGAATGCAGACAATGTAAAGAATTCCATAGAACACTAAAGGAAATTCCTGGGGGTGCATCAGTGCAGTGACAACGTAAATGATGGACATGGCCACAACAAAAATGCTGCTTGGTGTCAGAATGGTTTTCTCCTTCACCATTGAGGCTGGTAGAAAACATAAAGAATAACAACGTTTAGAGTTAAAAACAACACAAACTAAATGTATTTGTTAAACATTAATTTGTACCTACTAATAATGGTCATGGACACCACCATCATTAGGAATGCATACATGATGCTCAACACTGCTGCAATAGTAATCTGAGTGTCTGCCTTGAGCTTGAAGCAAAGACCCAAGTAGATGGCAGGAGGTATCACAGCTATGACCAGAGCAGCAGCAGCAGGTATGTCCAAGAGGAACGACAGGCTACCTGAAAACAGCAGAAATACAAATTTTTTAAGGTAATTTCACAAGCTGATTAAATGTTAATGGAGTACAAGGGTTTTACATGTGCACACTCAGAACACAATCATGAAGACAGTTACCTGCTACCATGAGACAGACGGTGGCCGGAGCAAGGACAGTTGTGATCATGGCAAACAGCTGGTAGAACATGAACGGTTTGGACATAGATGGATTCTTCTTGGAAACAATGTTGGTGGAGCCGAGCAGATCCGCAATGTTTGCCATCGTGGAAGGCCCCCATCGTCTCCGCTAAGTTCAAACACAAAAGTAATTTTTCAGATATTATCTTTTTTTTTTTTTACATGAAATCTTCTATGCACTTATTTTAGATAATTTAACTAATTACTGAAATCGGTCATTACATCAAAAACCACTCAGAGTTTCTATGAGCAGTGCTGACAATTACAGGAGCATCAGTCAAGCACAGTCACAGATTCATTGTTTGGCAGAATAGCAGTGAGTCCCACAGAAAAACATATTTAAAGGCTTCGAAGAAAATAACAGAGTTTGAGGTCTTACAAATAAAAAAACACGAGATGAGCCTCTGTGGTATCTAAATCACTCCAATCCACAGGACACAAAGAACTTAATTCTAATAATAATAATAACAATTTTGTGGGAAATCATAGTTGCCATAGATTTGCCATTTTAGTTCAATTAAAAAGGTTCTGCACTGCTCCTGCACTCACCTGATTATACAATTCTTTAAATTCCTGTGGTGCGTTGGTGTAGGCATCAGATGCTGCATTGTATTCCACTCTCCACCCTTGTTTCAGTAGTAGAGTGCACAGCCAGCGGTCTTCTCCTGCAACAACAATATATCTATTTAGACATTAGAATATTAAAGAGATAGCTTAAAAGTCAACACAAAGATGGGGTAAAAACTTTTTCTTTATTGGATAATTAGATCTATTAATCCATCCATTCTCTCTATATATTTAATCTGTGCGGGGTCATTGGGGGTAGTTGCCTAACAGTGATCTGTGGGCAACACAATGAAACATAACCGCTGTGCAGTTATTAAATGTATCTATTGTAAAGTTGTTTGCCGAAATTATATTCTAATATCTAATGAAAAAAGTTAACCCAAAATGTCAGCACAGCTCAATCTCGTACCTTGGTCATACTGGACATATTGACTAGGCACTGTGGATTTTGTTGAATATTTCTTCATCACGTTATCATCCATTAAAGCCTCTGCTCTGAACAGACTGAAGCAGCCAGGGCTGCACAGTACAGAGCCGAAGACGTGCTCAGCTGTCTTCTGCAACCAGTGACTGACAGCGTACTCAAACTTCTGGAACCAAACAGCAGGACCTGCAGAACAAATACACAGGTGTTTTACAAGTTTACTATGGCATTTGTACAGTCCATAAAAAGCTTTAATTTCATTGGTCCCAACCTGATCCAGTGGGGTGAATTCTGCCAGATACTGCGCCGACATGTGGATACATTTTCAGACGATCAATGAGCAGCATCACGGCAACAGGCTGGAAGTCTGTGTCCCCATCTAAAGCCAAGAGGTAGGTGTTGTGCTTCTCCCTCTGGAACGAAAATGCAACTATGTAGTCTTTGACATACCACTGAAACTAAAATGAGCATGCTTGTTCAAGCACTTTAGAAAACAAACCTAGAAAATATCTCCTATCTTACCTGAATCTCTTTACTTAGATAATTTTCATTCCATCCCATCTTCCAGCGTTTGTGATATTTGGTCATGAGTTTCCAACCCAGAAGATAGTAAAGATACATAATCTGTTGAAAATAAAGAACAGTTAACAAACTGAAGGTTCTTGATTAAAGTGTTGAGATGATCCATGTGGTATTTCCTACCTGAGACCATCTCTTCTTGTTCCGAATTTTTTCTTTGTCTTTGAAGTGAACAACAATCTTATTCCCATGAGGCATTTGAACAACAAGACGAGCTCCATATGGTGTCTCAATGATTGACTGATCAGGAAATTGCCGCTGTACCTCAAAGAATGTTTTATCAAGGTTCTCAAAGAGGCTGATGATGGAGAAAAAATTTACTGATATATTATATAACCTGGAAAACATCCATCTCTGACAGTGTGTCAACTGTTGCTTTGAAGAAGTAACATTAACTGACACCAGTTAAAGTGTCATTAGGGTTGAATCAGTGTCTATTAAAAGATATGACATAATTCTGAGTGCAGTGCTAGCCAGGAGAAATCTTTCTTTACATTTAATAAGGAGACACAGACTAGCAGATAACAGTCCCTATCTCATTTAACCAGAATGCCACCAAGTCAGATCTGAACAGCAAACTCTTAAATGAAATCAACACTTGGACAAAATCACTGACATTTTGTATCATCTGAACATGTAAGACTCACAGGTCTACACAAACCTGCTAAAAACGCAAAAACAAGTAAATATAAATTTTGTTTTAAAAACATGTTTTCTGTCCATGGTCTGGTCAGATGTCTGCACAACTAATCTGTAATTATTAACAGTCGTAGGTGAACTAAAACATCTGGCTTTTTCAAAGAAATTTCTTCTAAGAATTGCCAGCAAAAGAAACTTACTCTAACAAGAATTAATTGCTTTTTCTGGGAAACATTTTTAGTATTGAAACCTAATGACATCACACAAATTCTGGTGGCAACTAGGAAATTCATATTAGGCCATCAGTAAACATAGTTCTTACCCATAAACCTCTGTGATGACTTTCACGAGGTCCTTTGCATGTGGGTTTAAATGACGATCCTGATTTCCTTTAATATTTTCAAAGGCATCATCAAAGTACAGATGGGCTTCAAAAGTAAAATCTTCAAACTTTGGTTCCACATTTGGTCTGTACTTGTCTAGTCTACTTAATAAAACAAACATAAAGCAGAAGCATGTTGTAATTCATTGTTAAATGTAAAAACAGGGATATTAAGAAAATAATCTTTTCAATCAGCTGGATATATTACTTATATTCCTACAAGATTTAGTAAAACAATTTTCTACTTAAAGTAAATGTTTGTTATTTTATATAAAAAAAAAACTTAGTTATGAACTCCACACATGATTTGCTTATATAATACAGACTCTTTGGTTAGAAAGCAAATTCTTCAACTCACCTGAAAATTGAGATCATGATATTCATCATTTCCTCAGAGGTCTCATGCCACATTGTTACACAGAGATACACCATTGCAGTTGTGGCGTCTTCCCTATCACTAGATATGACAATATTTGCAAATCTGAGAAGCATGCTTCTGCTGTTGTATTATTGTAACAAACAACCAAACAAACAAAAACACTACACTAGAACTGAAATCACTACCCATAAGAAAAGAGATGAAAAAGTTTTACAACGAAAGCACACACTAACTTACTGTTTCTTCCTGCCTTTCTTGGTCTGGATGTGGAAACGGGTGTTGAGGAGTAACGATTGATCAATAAAGGCTCCCTCATAGAGCCTCCGAGCAAACAAGTCTTGTGTCTTCTGGATGCGATAGATGTTAAGGTACCATATATGTATAGTGGCCAACACAAGGCCAATCCACCACGATGCTGCTGCACCTGATGGAGAAAAAAAGAAACCAGAATAAAAATGAAACAGCTACAGCTTAAATGCTTAAACAGCCAGAACAAATTACAAACACCACATCAGTTTGACTTGTATATATGCAAGAAAGTAGGGATTACATTTGTGTTAAACCACAATGCGTTATAAACCCTTATTAACTAGCTATACTAGTAAGTAATTAGGTAGAATTTTTCTTTTTTTTTACCTGCCAGTAATCCGATATTTGCTGTTTTGGCCAGGTCCAGGAAGCACAGAGTTTGTGTAACATCTAAAACCAGCTGGGGAAACACGTTACCACTCGGGCTTTGATTTGTTTCATTTACAGCTGCTGTGCAGTATCTTGTAAAGTTGATGTTTTCAGTTGTGTTCAGGCCTAACTTGTAGTCTTGGTAGTAAATGACAACAGGAACAATGAACAATGCTATCACAGCCAGGGAAGACAGGTACAAAGGGAGGATGAAGCATCGTCGTATAGCATGCATCTTGCAGGCTCCCAATGCAAACCAATGGCAGAGTGCCGAGGAGATCAGCTGGACCCCAATGATGATTGCTATAATTCTTGTTTCCCGGCTTGAAATGGAGGTCACAACACCCCAGTCCATTTCAGCCAGAGGGACATAGGCACCAAGCACACAGGTGGTTACCACAATCCTGAGTGAGCTGGAGAAGATGTGCAGCGTGTTCTGACACTTGGTCAAGTCTTCAAACAGATTTTTGAGAAAGTTTGACTTGCTTTTCACAGAGATTATCCTAAAGTAGTTTTCCCACCAGTTAAAAGAGACCAACAGGGACCCACCAATGGCAAGACCCACCCAAATGGCTGTCTTCACATCTTTAGGGTCTTTCATAATGTAAAGGGCAATGAAAAGACCATACCCAAGAAATATAACAAGAGAGGCGATGATAGAAGGCAGCAGGAATATGTTTATCTTTTTGACAGTGCACTGAGTGACTGCTTGCAGGAGGGCAGAGAGGACAGCTACACTACTCAGAATTGTCACATTGGTCACAATGTCCAAGTGTGGCATTGCAACAATGGTCAGCACTGCCAACCCCACAGAAACTATAAACTCGAAGAACAAAACCTGAGGAACAAAGATAAAGTTCAATTCAACCAAAGGTCAAAGAAACATACCATATCATTATGTGTATTTAGGATCAGTAAGAGATAAGATACAGTTCAGAAAAAAATAGCTGGTGTCTTACCAGGGCTGCAGATGCTTTTCTCGGCAGCTTTGATGATTTGTAACATGCTTTCCAGACGCTTTTGAACAGCAAAAGAACACTAGGTCCAATGAGAGAGCAGGCAATACACTGCAATGTAAGGGGTTTCTGCTCTGCTTTGAGGGTCTTTGTACCATCATGTGACAAGGTGGTGAGGAGAAGGAAAGAAGCCTGGAAAACAGAATATGAACACCCCTGTTTGAGCAACTTATTGTATCCAAAGCTCCTCTGACAGCAATGACTTCTCATTTATATTTGTATCTTTCTACAATTAAATCAAGTGGTGTAGGATTCTGTTTAGAACACAAAAAATATTAGAAAGTCACCAGCAGCTAACCTTGCTACATATTGCCAATCCAAACACAATGATAGCTACTGCAAACAAAGCGATGATCTTTAGAAGCTTTATTAACTTCCAAGGTGTGTGCACTTCTTCAATAAGAGGAACCTCCCGACAGGTGTCCCACGGCCTCCTGGAATAGATTCAAGATGTTAATCTTAATCTTTGATAAACGATGGTGACTAAAATTAGCTTTTGCATCTAAAACACATTAGTGGGGGCAAAACAATTTCTTCCAGTCGCTTTATTGACACAAACAAGTATGTTTTGTTGACGACTGAACACAAACAAAATGACTGAATTAAAACAATTCTGCCCAAAAGCAATTTAAACAATTACTTGCAGTTACCAGAAAGGGTCACACAACCATTAATTGGGGGATAATATGTTTTTCATAGGGCCAGGTTGGTTTAAATAGTAGTTTTCCTTTAACAAATCGTCCTTTGAAAACAGCATTTTGTATTTATGCTGTTTGTCTTTGTGTTATATTAAATCTAAAACATTTGTTAGTTTCGTTGATCAGAATAAATAAATACATAATAAATATAAAAGGCAAGTTTTACAAATTACTTACTTTAGCTCTTCGTTTCTCTCCTCCATCATACCTACCGCCTATGGATCCTGTGTTTGTGCTTTGCTGTTTTCTCCTATATCCATCAGCACTTTATAAACACTGGGATGACTCAGAAGTTTCTTAAGCTCCACCCACTAAATAACTATGGAGTGTGTTACAGGTTTAGCAAGTTCAGGTAAGTGAATGGCAAAATTGCTGAATTTTTAGAATGCTCTTCCAGTCATACCGATCACTCAAAGTGCTTTACACTAGAATAACTTTCCTTACCACTGTCACTCATGCTCAGTATGACGGATTGCTGCAAAGTCAGTGAATCAATGCAAGCAACTGTCCACTGCAACTACATGCTCATCTAGGCTGAGTGAATGCTAAAAGTCAATGACTCGATGCAATCGTTTTGGATTCCTAACTAAGATCAATTGGAATGTAGGTACTTGACTTGGAATCTTTATGAGTCAACTGAATTGTTTTTTTAAGTGCCTTGGGATGATATGTGTTGTGAATTGGTGCTATATAGGTAAAGTGAACTTAGCCACATTTCCTTAATTGCACTCTCAAACATGCACACAAATACACATCCATATGCGGATCGACAGGCAACTTGAGGTTAAGTGCCTTCCCCAGGGGAACATTGACATGTGGCAGACGAAACCTGGAATCAAACTCACAACTCTCAGACTGCAAGATTACTGTTTAAATTCCCCGTTAGCAATCTGCATTAAGACAAGGTTACCAATAAATTAAATACATAATAAATTAAATACGTAAAAACTAATTAATTTTTATAGCAGTAATATTAGTATTGCACTACGGAGTTTTTTTTTTTTATGTAGACGTGTCATTTTGGAAGCTGTCTATTTGTTACAGCATAAAAATGTAACCAAGATATAAAACAAATTATGTTTAGGTGTTCAAAAATATTTACATTTTTTTCTCTCTCCTCACTAAAAAAGGACTGTATTCAAGAATCACAATGACAATTTTATAATACGATTTAGGTGATGAAAATTGACAGATATTTATGCTGCGTCCTTATTTTTGTAATAAAATGTTGTATTCTGGATCTTTTAACATCAAAAATGTCTTGGTTTCAGGCAGTTTTTGGACCTAAATACAAAGATCTCTCAGGAGCCACTGATGAACCTTTAACAAGTTTTATTGGAAAAAGGCTGGAAGGATGTTGACCGGGTCTTCGAGGAGGTCTGGAATTATGAGACAGCGGAGCACTGTGAAGGTTAGGAAAGGATAATGTGGCAGAACAAGATGGTTGAGACTGTGAATTACTGTAGTATTTCTGGATCTGCATGGTGGGCTGCTTTCCAGTATGAAGCTTTAGAGCGTTGGAAGGGGGACAGGTTGCTTGAGGTTTGGAGGGTGTGGCTCTTGGTTGCCAGAAATGGAATTAACTGACTCAGAATGTTATGGCACAAGGCGTTTTCACAAGGTTTTAGGTGGTGTCTCAGACAGTCTGGTCTAGGACGGGGTCCAGAAGGTAACCTATAAAAAGGCAGCTAGGAAAAGCTTGGTTAACCAATACTTAGAAATAGCACCAGGAATAACTCTAGAAAGATCTAGGGGCTGGAGTTACCACATAGGTAAACACTCTGGCGTTGAATGACTGGCAACCAGGCCCTAATAGCCTCCAGCAGATCAGAAATTAGAAACAGGTTTGCAGGAGCACACTGCTCAGTCCTACCCTCCAGGAACCTGCAACTCAAGAGAAGAGGGGAAAAGGTACCAAACACAGACAAAACCCTGATTGCGCACATCACCCCATTCTCAACAGCAGCCACCAAAGGAACCAGATGGACGGGAATCCAGCTGAGAGAAACTCACAGGTGAACGCAGTCTGACTTCTGAACGGAGAAGGGTCCTGACTTAACAGTACACAAAGCTTATATAGCAAATGTGTCTACCTGATGACTAAAGTGGGGGTGTGGCATGATTTAGAGCTGTTCCTCACATATTTGGTGTCAAGTGCTGGTCTTGCGCTCTTCACACATAAAGCTGTCATTCAATCTTCATCAGATGTTGGGTGGATATGTGGTTTGGAGGTGGGGATCTGGTAATAAAGATAAAAACTCGAAGTGATATGTAAGCTTCAAAGTGTCAATATAAAGCCAGATGGTTTGTCTGATTCTTTTTCTGTTTGGACAGCAATAAATACCTCTACTTGCTAAGAGCAGAGTTGACACAGAGTCAGAAAGTAACTGAAAGGCCACTATGAAAGCTTTTCATGACTTAAAAATATGATCAAAAGTAAATAAAATGCTGAAACTTACTAACATAAAAATCTGCATAAACTTTAGCTAATAAAAACTTTTTATCCTAACAATCCTGTCTTTTACACCTGCTAAGGTGTAAATCAAAACAAATGCTACTAATGAGTAAACAAGAAAATGAAAAAAACAAACCCTCACATCAGGAGTCATATAACTGGGTGCTAGGAACAGAACCTCTTTCCTATGTGTATTTAACCTGCTTGTCGGGTTTGACATTTTTGGACTCTGGTTGTGGTTTTGTGTTTGTTTACTTTTCGTCCAGGTGTTTTCTAGTTTGGGTTTTGCAGTTTGTTTATTTCCTTTTGCCCCCTGATAGCTCTGTTCTCTCTACTGCCTCCTAGTGTGTGTTGTTTTCTCTCTTCTCGTTCTTAGTTCCTTTAGTGGTTGCATTCTTATTACTTAGAATGGTTTTCTCTTTATTATTATTATTATTATCATTATTATTATTGTTATTATTATAGTTCACCTTCCCTGTGTCAAGTTCCCTTCGTTTTTTCGTACTCTGTCAGACCTGGACACCTGTATGCTTTTGTTATACCCTGCCTGCCTGCCAGCCTGCCTTCAGTCTAACCGGAGTGATATTAATAAATCATCGTTCTGCTCGCCATGCTGTCTCCTCGCCTGTATCTGCACTTTGGTCCGCAACAAAAACCTTCACATATGACACTGCTACACTCACTGATAACAACGCTTAAAGAACACTTGATAAAGAATTAAAATACATTATAAACAAGAGAAAAATATTTACATCAAACTGGTGGTCTTTTTCTCTTAAACTTATTCATTTATATTACTGGAACCTGGAAAAGGTTATTTCTCTCTTTAACCTGGACAAGTGTGACACTGGACCATTCAGACATACTTCCTTTCCTTCTTGTCATCTGTATCCCATTTTGCAATAAAGGAATGATCTTGGTTAACTACAGACCCTTTGGTGTAATTTAGGGTTGTGTTATTCTCTGCAACCTCAAAGTAAATCATTATTGGGAAAATGAAAATACACTAGATAATAAAGATCCCACCAGTGTTTTTCCAATGGTTATTCAGTGAGAGCATAACTGTTCAGGATATTCTACTTTCGATCAGCCAATGTACTAAAATTCAGATCCTAAACTTGCAGATGTCAAATCATCCCTAACCTCTTAACAATGCAAGAGGACAGAGAACTGGTGCACATGGGTGGTGCCAAATTGCTCCAGCCATGTTGTTTACCTGGGCGGCATGGGACTTAACTTCATACGGTCCTGACCACCTGGGTTCAATCCAGTGTCTCTTGTGAACTTAACCGAGTCTCCTACCTGTACAGCTGGTGTCTGGGTCAGGGTTGCCTCTGGTTACGCCCTCTTCACCTGTGTAGACAAAAGTTTTGTCAAGTTAGTGAGAGCCTTCATATAGTCATCTAGTTCTGTTGTGTAGACATCCAATAAATGCATGTGACCTCCCTCAAATGGAGCTCCATTCATTTTTATTTCTATGAACAACTCATTAGTTGTTAAATGCCTTCCAGTACTCAGTGGGTTTCTCATGAACCTGCGTACCAAGGGCAGAGCATCTACCCAGCTAAGTTTTGTTCCATGGCATATTTTTTTTTATATATTTTCTCTTTAGCTGTGACTGGGTGATATTCAGAACCAAACCCCTCTAATGCCTAGAGCTTTTCCCACCTTTGCTAAGTTTGTGTGGCTAAAATGACTTAGATTGTCTGACCTTTATTACAATGGGAACCTTTTCAGCCACTTTGTTACTGTTTCTGCTGTTTCATTTGAGCAGGGAATAGCTTCAACGCATTCTGTAAATCTATAAACCATAAATAACATGTATCAGAAACCTTTCTCTCGGTTGTCTGCACCCATCTCTGTAAAGTCACTGAGGATTTTTCTCTAAAGGGGGTACAGGAAAGGTCCTAAAGGGCACTTAAATATTTTCTGGGGGTTGTGTCCTGAACAGGTCTGACAATCTTTGATGTAGTTTGTAACTAACTCTGTCATGAAACGAAGCCACCAGTTCATGTCCTTAGTAGCCCCAAAAAGAGATGGGACTTACCTAATCATACGTGGAATATCAGGATAATCCTCAGTCACTAAGCCTATAACAAGTGGCAGATTTTGTTGTTCAAAGAAGACATCCTCAGAAAACGAGGCCTTAATTAGCCACATAGATTTGTCTTTTTTCTTTTAATATAGCTGGTGCCTCTGTGGGAAGCCATGTGAGGGCATATGAGCATTATGTCATGGGGCCCAGGGATCTGAACTGGTAATCAAATCCCACAGCAAGGGAAATGTAAGGAGCTGAGTCCTGTTGTAACATATTCCAGAAGCAGCGCTACTGAAGCCTGGCAAACACCCCTTTGGGGCCACATATAGGTCAAAACAGGTTTTCAGGGTGGCTCATGATGAGATGATGACAAGAACAGGCCTACTGTGTCTCGTGTGCCCTGGAGGAGGTCCACCTCTGCGGTTGGGCTCTGTCTTGCAGTGAAGAGCAAAGGAAATGATGGATTAGACCTGCCTACAGTGACAGATGTGTTGGTGGACAGAGGTGACTAAAATGTCCTTCCCATCAGTGGGGAACAGAGGGAGTTGAAAGCCAAGGGAATCCTTGAAGTCGGAAAAACCTGTAGCTGACGAAGTATGTGAATAATGTGCATATTCTATCCATGGGAGATGGAGTCTCCAGTTTGCAGGGTTGCTAGCGCCAACTCCTATCAGGACAATCATATGTCATATTAGTTTCATCTACTGGCATGTAGCTGGAAATAATGTAAACAGCCTTGGTGTTATTTTGGAGCAGGACATGTCATTTAAATCCTATATTAAACACTTATCTAGGATTTCTTTCTTTCACCTCCGGAATATTGACAAAATTAGAAATATCCTGTCAAGGAGTGACGCAGTAAAACTTGTCCATGAAACTGTTACTTCAAGGCTGGACTATTGTAATTTTTTACTATCAAGAAGTCCACAAAATGCAGTTAAAAGCCTTCAGCTTATCCAAACTGCTGCAGCAAGATTTCTGATGAAAATTTAAAAAACAAAAAAAATATTTCTTCTGTTTTAGCTCCCCTTCATTAGGTCCTCACATATATATGTCCATACTGATACTGCTCTCCAATTCTGCATTATTTGCAATTATTTTAACTTTCAACTTTATGGTCTCTCTTCATTTTTTCTACACCTTGCCCTGTCTTTCGGTGTTTACCCCTGTCTCTCTTCTAGACATAGCTATTGGCTGAGTTTTACTGTGATTAATTGTATATGATCTCTTTCATCCTCTACACTTGAAAATTGTCTGAGAGCTTATCTTTGCTGTCTTTGTCTCCTAGATGAAGCAACTAAGGGGGCTACCGCTGCCTTTAATGCTTAACTTTCTTTCCCGTACAAAGTTCTCTTGGATCAGTGCTCCTATGTTATTTTGTGTCTATGCTCTGTCCTCTAAAACCAAGTCGCTCATGGCAGATGACCGCTCACACTTAGCCAGGTTCTGGTTCTGCTGGAGGTTTCTTTCTGTTAAAAGGTAGTTCCTTTCCACGTAGCTACATGCATGTTCAGTAAGTGGGATATTAATTAATTTAAATAATAAAGTGAATTTGACTGTATTGTTTGTTAACTAAGTTTAATTTAATGTATTTACTTGACTTGGCATTTGCTAATATAATTTGATTGAACTGACTTAGTACAGTGCCTTGAGATGACGTGTTGTGAAATTGCACTACGTAAATAAACTAAACTGAATTAAGAGAAAAAAACAACTTCCAAAAAAACCACCACACCTCAGAAACTTGTCAAAGGCCATTTGAGGTCAGAAGTCGTATTTGGTTTAATAACCCTGACTTTCAATCATAGCTTTCATTTATGAGAAAGACCAACATCTTCCAAAAACACACCACACCTTCACAAAAACCTGTTCTTATTGGAATTTAGGAGTGGAGTACACAACCCACATAATAAAACCTTCATCACGTAAGAGAAATGAAACTAGTCCATAAATTACATAAAAAAATTCTCCTTTAAAGATTTTATCTCTCCATCTTTCTTTGGTTATGCTCTACATAACCTGCTGATAATACTAACCTGCTGACCTATTTTCAAGAAAAGTTCACCTAATCTCCAGGGCTGCTGGAGCAGATTATTAAACCAAACATATTTCAACTGGTGGATGACAACCTAACATCCACATCTGCATAACCCATAAATGTTTGCTTAAATTTACCCACCATCATTAATTAGGTAACATTTTTAATATTGTTTTCAAAATATTATGAAACCACCACTCAAATTGTCAAATTTAACATTTTTGATTTCGAAAGACAATCGAGCCTGTTCTTTTAACTATATAGATCTTTGTGTGTCCTCCATTTACAAGACAAACTATTGCACTGCAAGTCTTCATGTGCATGCATTTGATAATATTATTGTTGATGCATCATTTTGTAAAAAGCATGTAATCTTTTTTATACAGCACAAAATCCAAAGGTCTAAAGGTGAGGCCCTCGTCACACATCATATCTTTCATGGGAACTCCAACTCATCGTACGGCATATCAGAAACTAGTCAAAGGCCATTTCTAAGCAAGCTACACACATTAAATGTCAGTCAGTCAGTCATTTTCTATACCGCTTCTTCTGTAGTGGGATGCGGGGAAGCTGGTGCCTATCTCCAGCAGTCTATGGGCGGGACCCTGAACAGATCACCAGTCCATCGCAGGGCAACACACAAACAACCACACACATCATTCACACACGCAAGGGTAATTTAGAGAGATTAACCTAACAGGCATGTCTTTGGACTGTGGGAGGAAGCTGGAGTACCCGGTGAGAACCCACACATGCACAGGGAGAACATGCAAACTCCATGCAGAAAGACCCCCGGTCGGGAGTCGAATCCAGGACATTCTTGCTGCAAGGCAACAGTGCTGACAACTGCACCACCGTGCAGCCCCGATGAAAACAGAGTTTTAGTATTTGCAGCCCCAGCAATGACGATATCTTTGTAATACTGAGATTTAACTGAGCAGAAGGTGGCTTTGTAATGACAAATGTGGGAGTGATACAGCTGTTTGTGAACAGCAAGACCAGTTTTCCTGTAGAGCCGCTCGATTTGACGCCCCTCAGCTTTAAGTTGACATAGCTGAGGAGAAAACCAAGGGTGGGGGAGTGGGAAAATGAGGCAGTTTGGTTTTTTAAAGGAGCAAGCGAGCCCAGCAGAGTATGGAGATTATTGTTGCAGTGTTCAACCAATTCATCTGGAGAGGAGGAGTAGTTGAGGTTGGGGAGGTTGTCCAGACCGGATGTGAGCGCTGCTAAGTTAATATTTTTGAGATTGTGGAAGGAGATGACACATGGTTGTTTAGCTGTTGACAGAGTTAAATTCAACTTGAATGATACTGGCATATGATCTGCGAAGGGATAATCAGCAGCAGAGCAATTTTCAGGTGTAATACCTGAGCAGCAGACCAGGTCCAGGATGTGTCCTTTACAGTGAGGGAAATCAATATGAAGTGAAGTCCTTAGTGAGGATATGGTTGATGTTGTTGAATATTAAAGTCACCCAGCAGAACCATATTTGGGGCGAGTGAACAGATGTGAGTGAGGAAGGCAGAAAGTTCATTAATAAAATCCTTGTTGGGTTTTGGTGGGCGATAAATAGTGGCAATAACAGTTAAAGTGGGTCCATTTAGTTGAAGAGTCACCGGCTCAAATGATGAAAACACTGGTACTGTAACAGAAGAAGCCTTTCAGGTCTCACGGTAGATTATAGCCACGCCCCCTTCTCTGCTGATTTAACGGGACTGGGAGATGTAAACAAACCCAGGTGGACATGACTCGTTTAGCTGGGAGTCATTTTGATGCTGTCACATTTCTGTGAGGCACAGAAAGTCATACTTGCGGTTCTGAATGAGGTCCTGAAGGAGATGCCCCTTCCCCATCAGAGAACGGATGTTTAAGGACCCAAATGTGAAATCACAGCGCTTGGTTGTGAAGCTAACGTTAGATGATGAAGAAACCAGTCCAGAGTAGCAATGCCTCATAAACCAACAGTGGATCCACTTGACAGTGGTCAAAGTATGATAATAATAAAAAAATAAAAAAACGGAGAAAAAAGTCCCGGAGAGCAGCAGCAGCAAAACACGCCAGTTCACTCCATTTACTATGACATCTCTGAGAGACTTATAACTAAGCAAGCTAAAACTTATTTTTTGTTGCTGCACTTTATATTTGGGAACCCTCTATTTTTACAATTTTTCTCGTAGTGCTAAAGGGTCGCTAGCTTAGCGTTAGCTTCAGCCAGACTACGGCTAACCGTTCTGTCTCTCCTGTTGTTTATGCTTCTCTCTTCTCCTCCTCTCTCCTGCTTTGTGTGTCAGATGTTTAGTTTCTCCTCTTCCTGCTTTAGTGATAATGGTAAATGTAATAAATGTTGCTATCAGGAATCTGGGATGTTTGTGTAGTTAGTTTGTGTATTTCCTCAGGTGGCCACTGGATAATGCAGCTGACCTACTCTGCTGCTGGGTGGACCTGAGCTGGTGGGCCTCTGCACACCTGTTTCCTATCTTCATCAGCTGGTGTATAAGAGGGGCTGGCTGCCAGTTATTTGTTATTAGAGTGTTAACCAATGTGGTAACCCAAGTCCTCTGTGAACTATTGTAATTCTCTGTGTCATTGTTCCTGAAGACTAAGCTGTTCTCTTTTATTTAAGGTGACCTTCAGATCTGAGATTAAATCTTTTCCTCAAGTGTGGTCCTGGATCTAAGCTCTCTACAACTCTTGCAGTAAAGGCTATTACTAATACCTCTGGCTCCTCTTTAACCAGTCTCCAAGTGAAAACCTATACACCCTCCAATGCTGACTTCTTCATCCTGGCCACCCTCTTTACCATCTCCAGCAATCCAAACTTACAAACAACCCAGCGAAATTACAAACCACCACATGGACCAATCACCCCAGATTTCCGCTCGCTCTTCATGGCATTTCCTTTCATCCTCCACCCAGTAAGTCCAACTCTCCTCTGCTATGTAACAGCTCAGCAATTATTCATCCTGTTCACCTCTGCTAACCAGTTTCCAGAGACAGGCCCCGGACCAAGACGACCTGTATATTCATATTCATTTTATCTACAATAAACTGCTTTAAACTTTCTTCTGTTATCTGAGAGAATTTGAACATGTAGGTCAGGCATCTGTACAAAACAATGACGGTAGCATTTTTGTAGCTTTGGAGGCGAGGCGAGGCGCTGTTGAAATACCAGCACAATTTGTCGAATGTTCATTTGTTGCAGTTTAAAAATGTTCTAGTTTTCTTTTCGTTTAGGCCAACTAAATGTGGGTGGAGTACCAGTGAAAATAGAGCAGGGGAGTAGGGCGCTGTATTTGTTTTTTGACTTCAACATATTGAGATCGCGGTTGCTAATGTTTTCTTTTTTAATTATTATTATTATTTTGGAGATGTTATTCTAAGTTTTTCCTTAAGTTATGAAAGGCAGCTTTAGAGCTCATTAAATCCTTTTTTAATGATCCCTTCAGACAAGGAATGGCCCGACCTCAGCTTCTCAGTGGGGCTTTTTGTTTGTCTCCTGAAGTTGCTGCAACAGAGCTGAAGTCCCTAAGTCAGCACTGAGCCACCAAGGGTAGCTCCCCATAGCAGCCCTCCAGCAGAGGCCAGCTGGGTGATGGAAAGTAGAAAGCATAGTCATAGATCCCAGCCCAAGGGTTCACAACCAACTCGTCTGCGTCAGAAGCCAATTCTGGTGATTGGCAGCTCCATAGTCAGAAACATGGCATGAGAGACACCAGCAACCATAGTCAAATGTTTGCCAGGGACCAGAACAGGGCGACATGAAATCCTACCTGAAACTGCTGGCTAAGGATAAGCACAAATACTTTAAGACGGCTATTCACACTGGCAGTGTGTACGTTTGCCAAAACAGCCACATGCTGACATTCAACCACTAGCTGTCTAGCTGGTGCCATGAACATGATGTGGGCTTTAATGACAGTTGGGGAAAACGTGGTCTGATCCAGAGAGAAGGCATCCATTCGACTTTGCACAGAGTAGCTCTTCTTTTTAGGAATCTGGCCAAGCTCTCCAAAACCCTGACAACCCAGTGTCCGAAGCAGGGTTATATATATATATAATATATTATGTATATATGTATATATGTATATATATATATATATATATATATATATATATATATAATATATAAATATATATTTACACACACAGGGGTTGGACAATGTGTGGGAGGTTTCATGGCTAAATTAGAGCCATGAAACCTGGTAGCCAGTCTTCATTGATTGCACATTGCACCAGTAAGAGCAGAGTGTGAAGGTTCAATTAGCAGGGTAAGAGCACAGTTTTGCTCAAAATATTGAAATGCACACAACATTATGGGTGACATACCAGAATTCAAAAGAGGACAAATTGTTGGTGCACGTCTTGCTGGCGCATCTGTGACCAAGACAGCAATTCTTTGTGATGTATCAAGAGCCACGGTATCCAGGGTAATGTCAGCATACCACCAAGAAGGACGAACAGGACAACAGGATTAACTGTGGAAGCAAGAGCAAGCTCTCTGAAAGGGATGTTCGGGTGCTAACTCGGATTGTATCCAAAAAACATAAAACCACGGCTGCCCAAATCACGGCAGAATTAAATGTGCACCTCAACTCTCCTGTTTCCACCAGAACTGTCCGTCGCGAGCTGCACAGGGTCAATATACATGGCCGGGCTGCTATAGCCAAACCTTTGGTCACTCATGCCAATGCCAAACGTTGGTTTCAATGGTGCAAGGAGCGCAAATCTTGGGCTGTGGACAATGTGAAACATGTATTGTTCTCTGATCAGTTCACCTTTACTGTTTTCCCTACATCTGGGAGAGTTACGGTGTGGAGAAGCCCCAAAGAAGCGTACCACCCAGACTGTTGCATGCCCAGAGTGAAGCATGGGGGTGGATCCGGGATGGTTTAGGCTGCCATATCATGGCATTCCCTTGGCCCAATACTTGTGCTAGATGGGCGCGTCACTGCCAAGGACAACCGAACCATTTTTGAGGACCATGTGCATCCAATGGTTCAAACATTGTATCCTGAAGGTGGTGCCATGTATCAGGATGACAATGCACCAATACACACAGCAAGACTGGTGAAAGATTGGTTTGATGAACATGGAAGTGAAGCTGAACATCTCCCATGGCCTGCACAGTCACCAGATCTAAATATTATTGAGCCACTTTGGGGTGTTTTGGAGGAGCAGTCAGGAAACGTTTCCCTCCACCAGTATCACGTAGTGACCTGGCCACTATCCTGCAAGAAGAATGGCTTAAAATCCCTCTGACCACTGTGCAGGACTTGTATATGTCATTCCCAAGACGAATTGACGTTGTATTGGCCGCAAAAGGAGGCCCTACACCATACTAATAAATTATTGTGGTCTAAAACCAGTTTTTTCAGTTTCATTGTCCAACCCCTGTGTGTGTATACATATATATATATATATATATATATATATATATATATATATATATTATATATATATATATATATATATATATATATATATTTAAGGTTTTTTTCAACTTTGTCCACATTTCTTTTTGAAAGCATTTAACAGTCCTTTAATATTTAAATAATTCTGTACAATATTGGTTGTAAATTTGTTACCTTTTTATTCATGGTTAATTATTACTATTATTTATTTATTTCACCTTTAACCTGTCCTGCTGCTGAAACTATTTAATTTCCCACTGTAGGGGGATGCTAAGGTTTATGTTATCTTTATATTAATAACTGCATGATTGTTATAGAGGTTTATTACTATATATTCAATTCAATAAAACTTTATTTGTCCCCCAAGGGCAACTCAAGGGCACAATGAAGCAAGTATGTTTGTCACGTTAAAAAGGTTAAAGTATTTAAAAGCAGACTTATGTCCATACAACATCTCCATCCATACCACCAAATACATCTTACTTGCTCATTTACTCGACTGTTTAGGGGATGAATACCCGCGCGATCAAGCTGGTAGCATTTTGTTAATTCACTGTTATTTATTGTTTCTGAGAATATCTCTCGGTCTTTCGGCCATCTTACTTGCTTAAGGCACTCTTAAGCTCACTAAAAGTCCTACTTAATGTGCCTACTTAACTTTTGTTCACTTTAGGAGCTCTCTGAAGGTCTAAAATGGTTTGTGACTTTTAATTGCCAGGGCAAAACTCTAAGAAAAATCATAGATTTTGAGAAATTCCAAGATTTTTCTTAGAATGACGTCACTAGGAACTACAAGTCATCGTACGGCATCTCAGAAACTTGTCAAAGTCCATTTAAGACATGAATCAAAAAAAGAAAGTTCCTTTGAAAACAACACAATACTATTGGTAAAATGAGGTAGAGTTTGAAATAGCCCTGACTTTCAATCACAGCTTTCATGCATCTCAGCATTCTCTCCACCAGCCTTTTGCATTGCTTGTGGATTTAAGAGAAAGAAAAACGACTTCCGAAAACACCTTGCACCGTCAAAATAATATATTTTCCTCTGTTGGAATTTAGGGTGTGGGGTACACAGCCCACAAAATTAAAACTCACACCACATAAGAGGATTGAAACCAGTCCATAAATTGCATATAAAAAAAACTCCTTTAAATATTTGATCTCTCCCATTTCCTTTTGTAATACTCTTTATAACCTGATGATCACACTAACCCTAATTTCCAGCTTCAGGGCTGCTGGAGCAGATTACTAGGCCAAAAATCTTTCAACTGGTGGACAACAACTTAACACCCATATTCCCTTACACCTCCTGTTCTCAGGGGGCGGGGCTTTGATGATGTCAGCATTTGACCATTGAATATTATTTTGGGCCCAATGTGGGTCAACTCCAGAAGGTTTGGTGTCTCTGTGACTGTCCTTGTTAAAGCTATATTAATTTGATCTTTCATGGCAAGAAGTCATATCTTGAGGCTTGGCCACACCCACAAGATTTCATGTAGCAAAAAGCTTTCGATAACTTTTGATCCCCAATGCCTTAAGAGTATACGAAGTGATTTTGAAGTCTCTAAGTGAAAAGCTGTAGGAGGAGTTTGTTCATATACAGAGGCTAGAAACAGCAAAAATGGGATCAAAATTGCAATTTCAATCCAAAATGGCCAACTTCCTGTGTGGTTTGGACCAAGGCTCCAAGAGGCTTTTTTGTAGGTCCTGAGACGTTACATATGTGTACCAAATTTCACATTCCTCGGTGAAAGCATGGCTTGGGGCTGATTTTTTTTTTATTTTTTAGGGGGTGCTTTGGAAAAATATGGCCACCCCTACCAAATATCTCATCAGATTTCTTTTGGGGACTGGACTAGGATCTATCATATTGAATTTGGTGCAATTCAAATGACATGTATGGAAATAAGAGCCAGACATAAGGCTACGGCGTGACATCAAACTTCGTTGCGCCCTTTTATGAAAAGTGACTGTGCTTCAAAAGAAGTTAGACCCACTAGTTATTAGCTGCCTCACACAGTTTGAAGCGGATTGAGTTTCTATAGTTAGAGTTTAAATGAGTTCAGATATCTATAGCAACCACTGGCTGTCTAGCTGGTGTCCTTGAAAATGATGTGGGCTTCACTCATAATAAAATAAATCAATACATTTAGACTTTATTGACCTCACAATGGAGAAATTATCCTCTGCATTTAACCCTTCCCTTAGGGAGCAGTGGGCTGCCATTCTGCGGCACCCAGAGAGCGTTCAGGGGCTAAGGGTCTTGCTCAGGGACCCAGAGTGGCAGACTGTGAGATTTGAACCAGGGTACTTGTGGCCTCTCCAGGACCCTGCTCTTTAACCACTAGGCCAACACTCCCCTAACTGGCAGACACTATTAGTTAAATCCACAAGAAATGTAAAAGACTGGTGGAGAGAATGCTGACATGCATGAAAGCTGTGATTGAAAGATGGTTATTACACCAAACATGACTTCTGACCTCTCCCTAATTTTACCACGAGTATTGTGTTGTTTACACAGGAACTTGATGTCTTTGTATGATTCAAGTCTCAAATGGCCTTTGATGAGTTTCTGAGATGACTTGGAGTTCCCCTGAAAGATCTGATGTGTGACGAGTGCCTCACCTAAACATCTTTGGATTTAAAGTTAAAATGAAAACATTTTTTTTAAAACAAAATCACATATTGTCAAATCAACAATAATATTTGAATCCACATGCAGACTTGTAGTTCAATAGTTCATCTACTAAATAGAGAACACACAAAGGTTTACAAAACTTAAAAGAAAAACCTCGATTTCCTTTCAAAATAAAAAATTCTTAATTTGACAAAATTGAGAAATGGTTTCTCAACATTTAAACACAATACTTAAATGATGGTGGGTACTTTAAAATAAACTTGTATGGGTTATGCAGTTGTGGATATTAAGTTGTTGTCCACCAGTTGAAAGATGTTTGGTTTAATAATCTGCTCCAGCAGCCCCTGGAGCAGATTATTAAACTGAAATTAGGGGAACTTTTCTTGAAAATGGGTCAGTAAGTTAGTATGATCAACCGGTTTATGTAGAGCATAACAAAAGGAAGTTGGAGTGATAAAATGTTTAATGCAATTCATGAAGACTTCATCCCTCTTATGTGATGAGAGATCTTTTCCCATGAAAGATCTGATGTGTGATGAGTGCCTCACCTTTGCACGTTTGGATTTTGTGCTGTATTATTATTAATTAATTCTATTAAACAAAATCATTTATTGTCAAAATCAGCAATAATGTTATCAAATACATGCACATGCAGACTTGCAGTGTAATATTTCATCTTCTAAATGGAGAACACACAAAGGTTTACAAAAAGGGTTTGAGAGGACAGAGCATACACAAAATAACATGAGAGCAGTGATCCAGTAGAACTTTCTATGTAAAAGAAAGTGAAGCGTTAAAGGCAGCAGTAGCTCCTTTAGTGGCTTCATCTAGGAGAGAAAGACAACTAAGCAAAGAAGCTCTGCACCAGTTTTCAAGTATAGAAGACTTGGTGTTCCCATGAAAGGTCTGATTCATGACAAGTGCTTCAACTATAGATTTTGTGTTGTATGAGTTAAAATAGAAATACTTAATTCTTTCTCCTTTACCACTATGAGAAAAATGTAAAAACAGTGGGTTCCCAAATGTAAAGTGCAGCAACAAAAGGTATGTTTTAGCTTGCTTAGTTACAATAAGTCAGAGATGTCGCGGTAAGGAGAATTCAGATCAAGTCGATAGAGCCTGACACACCAAACAATCCACCGAGTGCAAAAGCGTAACGGGACAAACTAGTCGAACTATAAGCTTTATAGGGTGATTGCCTCATGGAGTAAAATTGGGAGTTGGTTCCACAGAAAAGGAGCCTGATAACTAAAGGATCAGCCTCTCATTCTACTTGTAGAACCTCTAGGAACTACCAGTAAACCTGCATTCTGAGAATGAAGGTCTCCATTTGTCACAAAGGTGATGGCTTTCGGACCCCGGAATGCAGAAGAGCAGGCAGAGATGCGGTGAGTAAAAAGGGTTATATAACTAAATAAAAACTCACAGGTGGTAGCATAGGCAGGCATGAAACATGGACAGACTTGATAATCAGGCTTGGACAGACTCAGCATGACAACAGGATGGGTAAAGTGTATATAACAGGCATGACACAGGTGAAGACAGAAACTGATTGGCATGAACAGGTGGACTGGATGAAGCCGATTACTGACTGAGGCATGGTGGAAACAAAAACATGAATGAGCTAAATCCGAAGACAGAATCCAATCTAAAGAGAATCTTGCAAATGTAACCGAACTATAATACACCATAGACAGAAATAAAAGAATAAGAACCATAATCAAAACAAAATGAACAACTAATCGTGACACTGTTAGGAACATTTGGAATAATCAGATATCTTTTATATGTTAAAACTTAAATATTATGAACTTTCTATGTAAGCAGGAGTCAATGAAAGGAAACTAAAATATAAATATTATCTCTTGTTATCATTTTCATCAGTACTGCAGTGTTTTGGATCAGCTGAAGGCTTTTAACTTCATTTTGTGGACTTCCTGATAGTAAATCCTAGAAACCTGTTAAATATAAAAATAATACCAAGGTTTTTTTCTTTATTACCAGAGGCTAATTTAAGGCCATCCAGATGAAGCAACTGGTTAAGCAGTTTCTTTTTCAAAGACACTGGTCCAAAGATGACAACTTCTGTCTTGTGTGAATTTAAAAGAAAAACATATAAAGTTATTCAGTTTTTTCAATCTGGATTCATCAGAATTTATGGATAAATAAAGCTGATTATGATCAGCATAATAGTTTTGTCCAATGCTGTCTAATAATTTCACCTGGTGGAAGCATAAAGGATATTGGCCCAAGCATTGAACCCTGCGGTACTTCACAAGTGACCCTGGAGTTTATGGATGATTTATCATTTACATGAACAAAATGGAATCTGTCACACAAAAAAAAGGTTTAAACCACCATAGAGCTGTTCCCCTGATCCCTACAGCATGACTGTATTAAATTCATCACTTAGATCTAATAGGACAAGTACAGACACAAGTCCATTTTCTAAGGCCATGAGAATAAAATTAGTGACTTTTCAATGCTACGATGAGCTCTGAATGTTAAAATCCCCCACAATGATGCCCATATCAGTTTTAAACACAAACTCTGATAAAACAATGGGAACTGATCTAGAAACTGAGAATAAGGGCCTGGTGGGCGATAGAAAACTACAAATAGAAGTGGTTTCAATACTTCGCAATTCGGATGAGGAAAACTAAGGTTTAGATATTGAAAAGAATTGTGGCCTGGAACCAATCAATAAATAGGACTAAAAGATGGTTACTACTCCTCCTCACCCAATATTCTGAGGAAAGTGAAAATTCAAGTAATTAGAAGAAGCTGACTCATGTATAGTAACATATAAAATCTTACAAATTATGTCATTAAGAGAAAGAACAACGACTTCCAAAAACACACCACACCTTCAAAAAATATGTTCTTCTCTTGGAATTTAGGTGTGGAGTACACAGCCCACATAATAAATCTTTTACCAGATAAAAGGAATGAAACCAGTCCATCAATTGGTTTCTTCCTTTTTATCTCTCCATCTTCCTTCTGTTATGCTCTACATAACCTGGTAATCATACTAACTGACTGACCCATTTTCAGAAAAGTTCCCCTAATTACCATCTCCAGGGCTGCTGGAGCAGATTATTAAACCACACATCTTTAAGCCTGTGGATAAAAACTTCACACCCACAACTGCATAACCCATAAAAGTTTATTTTTAATTTACTACCAACCATCATTAATTAGTTAACAATTTAAGTATTGTGTTTGCAATGTTATGAACTCATCCCTCAAATTTGTCAAATTGAACAATTTGTGTTTTCGAAAGCCAATCGAGGCTTTTCTTTAACCTTGTAAACCTTTGTGTCTCCTCCATTTACAACATGAACTATTGCACTACAAGTCTGCATGTGCATGTATTTGATGGCATTGTTGACAATACATCATTTTTTTTGTTTGTTTAATTTTCAAAATATTGAATAGCATCCATTATGAAGGTTAGATTCTTTTCTGTTACTCCTCTCGTCATTGGTTTTCCTCTTTTTAGTTATTTATTACTCTGTTCTAGTTCCCTTTATTCTCCAGTTCCTCTTAGCATTGTTCCTCTAGTTTATCTTTGTTCTCCAGTCCCTCCTTTATAGGTTAGCTTTAGTTATTGTTTACTTTTATTCTAGTCCTCGTATCCTCTGCTTCATTCTCAGTTTGCTTCTATTAGTGTTGGTTTAGGTTTGTTTACTTTTGTAGTCAGGGTTTCCTTATGGTTTCTATTTTGCTAAGTTCTTAGGTTGTTGTGTTCCCTCCAGTTTCTCAGTTTCCTTCAGTTCATGTTTATTCTTGATTCTTAAGTCTTAATTTATCTTGGTCTATAGTTTCATTTAGACCTTTTCCTCATGCTTTAGTTTTATTAGGTTCACCTGTTCCTTCTGCCTCCCTGCATCCTGTCACACATGTTCCCTGTTCCTTTGATTACCTGCCCTTTGTATTCCCTTCGTATATTAGTAAGTCTGGTTCATGTGTTCTTTGTTGGTTCCTCCTGATCACAGCCCTCTCGTTATGTTCGTTCCTTGCTACGTTCCTGCAGCGTGAAGTCTAGTAAGTTTTTGGCCCTGAACTCTGATTACTTACCTGCAGTGTTTTGTTTTGTGACGCTTTGATGGATTTGGAATAAAGCTCAAGATTTACTTAAGATGCTGCTACCGAACTCTTGTCTGCACTTTGGTCCACCCCAAAACCACACCGTAACAAATGGTCTTTGTATGGAATTTAGCTTTTTTAGGAAAATAAAACAAATCTTTATAAAAATGAGGAACAAAAGTGATGTCTTAATAAATGAGAATATTTTCAAACTCAAACACAAAAATGAACTGGATGGTTCTACAGCATAGCTAAAAGCCTGAATATATTAGGTTTATATTACCTGTTTTACAGTGCAGAGGATGAGGGAAGTCATTAACATTTTAAAAATGTACATATTTGTTGTTTAGCTCATCACTTAATGGTCAAGAGAATCATGAGAAACGATACTATTAGAACATTTTGGTGTTTTGTGTTTGTTTTATTAGCTGCTGCTATTAATTACTGCTTATATATGTAGTTGTTGTAATGTCTTAATTCATGTTTTCATTATGTTGAGATGGATGTAAATGAAAAATCTCATAAACCTACAGGTCACTGTGTTGTTTCATCAACCTTTTATAATGTCAAAATATGATGTAAGTACCTTCTTTTTAGTGCAGCCAGACTGCACAAAGGATTAAAAAACCCCCAGTCTCATGTGGGAACTCATGAAGCAGGATGGTCAGGGTGGTGACAGCGCCCACAGCTGGGCCGACCAGGAATGATGCCAGTTTGCCAGACCATCGGTGAAGTCATGTGTGAAGTCATCTGCTAGGTTCAGATAATCGGTCACAGAAGAAAAGTTTGAGACCTCATGGATTGGATAATCTTAAAACTGCTGTTGATCTTAGGCAAGTATGAGATTTATTTGGATCTAGTAAAAATACTACAGTATTACAAAACAAACACAAAGATTCAAAACAATATATCATGTATTTTAATTGCTTTTACTCAAACCAGCTTGCCAACTGTAACCTTAAAACAGCTTTACCTTAATTAAAATGATGGATGAGGCTGATGTAGCTTCTACACCTAAACTGAGTTTGTTTTTCATTTGGAAAGACACTTTTGTTTTTCCTTAGCAACTATAAACAAAAATGCTAACTGCATAGTTAGCAGCTATTTTTGGCATTGCAATTAACACTTTTTTATGTGTATGGGAACTGGTCATACTTCTTGAAAGTGTGTCCCATTTCTAGTAAAACATTGTACCCACTTCCTCAATGAAGTGCCAAGAGATACTGGTAAGATATACAGGGGTTGGACAGTGAAACTGAAACACCTGTCATTTTAGTGTGGGAGGTTTCATAGCTAAATTCAACCAGCCTGGTAGCCAGTCTTCATTAATTGCACATTGCACCAGTAAGAGCAGAGTGTGAAGGTTCAATTAGCAGGGTAAGAGCACAGTTTTGCTCAAAATATTGAAATGCACACAACATTATGGGTGACATACCAGAATTCAAAAGAGGACAAATTGTTGGTGCACGTCTTGCTGGCGCATCTGTGACCAAGACAGCAATTCTTTGTGATGTATCAAGAGCCACGGTATCCAGGGTAATGTCAGCATACCACCAAGAAGGACGAACAGGACAACAGGATTAACTGTGGAAGCAAGAGCAAGCTCTCTGAAAGGGATGTTCGGGTGCTAACTCGGATTGTATCCAAAAAACATAAAACCACGGCTGCCCAAATCACGGCAGAATTAAATGTGCACCTCAACTCTCCTGTTTCCACCAGAACTGTCCGTCGCGAGCTGCACAGGGTCAATATACATGGCCGGGCTGCTATAGCCAAACCTTTGGTCACTCATGCCAATGCCAAACGTTGGTTTCAATGGTGCAAGGAGCGCAAATCTTGGGCTGTGGACAATGTGAAACATGTATTGTTCTCTGATCAGTTCACCTTTACTGTTTTCCCTACATCTGGGAGAGTTACGGTGTGGAGAAGCCCCAAAGAAGCGTACCACCCAGACTGTTGCATGCCCAGAGTGAAGCATGGGGGTGGATCCGGGATGGTTTAGGCTGCCATATCATGGCATTCCCTTGGCCCAATACTTGTGCTAGATGGGCGCGTCACTGCCAAGGACAACCGAACCATTTTTGAGGACCATGTGCATCCAATGGTTCAAACATTGTATCCTGAAGGTGGTGCCATGTATCAGGATGACAATGCACCAATACACACAGCAAGACTGGTGAAAGATTGGTTTGATGAACATGGAAGTGAAGCTGAACATCTCCCATGGCCTGCACAGTCACCAGATCTAAATATTATTGAGCCACTTTGGGGTGTTTTGGAGGAGCAGTCAGGAAACGTTTTCCTCCACCAGTATCACGTAGTGACCTGGCCACTATCCTGCAAGAAGAATGGCTTAAAATCCCTCTGACCACTGTGCAGGACTTGTATATGTCATTCCCAAGACGAATTGACACTGTATTGGCCGCAAAAAATAAAACAAATCTTTATAAAAATGAGGAACAAAAGTGATGTGTTAATAAATGAGAATATTTTCAAACTCAAACACAAAAATGACAGCATAGCTAAAAGCCTGAATATATTGGGTTTATATTACCTGTTTTACAGTGCAGAGGATGAGGGAAGTCATTAACATTTTAAAAATGTACATATTTGTTGTTTAGCTCATCACTTAATGGTCAAGAGAATCATGAGAAACGATACTATTAGAACATTTTGGTGTTTTATGTTTGTTTTATTAGCTGCTGCTATTAATAACTGCTTATATATGTAGTTGTTGTAATGTCTTAATTCATATTTTCATTATTTTGAGATGGATGTAAATGAAAAATCTCATAAACCTACAGGTCACTGTGTTGTTTCATCAACCTTTTATAATGTCAAAATATGATGTAAGTACCTTCTTTTTAGTGCAGCCAGACTGCACAAGGATGGTAAAAACCCCAGTCTCATGTGGGAACTCATGAAGCAGGATGGTCAGGGTGGTGACAGCGCCCACAGCTGGGCCGACCAGGAATGATGCCAGTTTGCCAGACCATCGGTGAAGTCATGTGTGAAGTCATCTGCTAGGTTCAGATAATCGGACACAGAAGAAAAGTTTGAGACCTCATAAAGCTTGCAATAACAATAAATTTATTTTCCAGGCAGACATAAGGTCTTAAATGAATGTCCCTCCCTTTTCTTTTTTGCTTTAATGCTAATGTATTGGCAGAAATCAAACAATTATCTGCAAAGTCACCCAGAATTACTTATCTCGTCTTATCAATTATGTCCTGACAGATGCTGTCAGCACATAAAAAATGAACCAAAGGTAAATATGTTTTCTTTTCATTAAAAGCTTGAGCAGCACAGATCAGAGCCAAAACTGTAACACTACAATTTTTGTCATGTCTGAAGATAAAATATTTCATTAAATTGATGTTCTGTCAGAAGTTGTCTAACTCAGATTTGGACACACTGTGATTGTTTTACTTTTTAAACCGAACTGAACAATTTATAAGCCAACTTTTAAATATCTCCATTTGTTTTGTATTTGCAAGCCCCAAAAAAGTGTCAAACTATTGAAAAACTGAAAAAAGCAACTTTCAACTTCCCTTTAATGTTGTTAGAGTTGTGCTGAGAATACATGAATAAAGCACTTGGATAATCTTAAAACTGCTGTTGATCTTAGGCAAGTATGAGATTTATTTGGATCTAGTAAAAATACTACAGTATTACAAAACAAACACAAAGATTCAAAACAATATATCATGTATTTTAATTGCTTTTACTCAAACCAGCTTGCCAACTGTAACCTTAAAACAGCTTTACCTTAATTAAAATGATGGATGAGGCTGAT